>BMAT01000426.1:257416-274472 GCA_019649035.1 Elysia marginata
GTTTATCAGTCTGAGTCTATACACTGTTCAGTATTTAAATTTGAGTCCCAGATTGAACAAAGAAATATATATTTGTAGACTGTATTCTTACGTCTCGATGGACCTGTTCCTTTATACCAAATTCATGTTGAATTGTATATAATAAAGAAAAGCAAGCTGAATTTTACTCCAGTCGTTTGCCTCCTGATCTATATCCTACATCGTGACAAATACTATAATGAAAACAATTTCCTATGAGGTAAACAAAGCTTTCTAATCTTACCTGAAGACAAACAAAGGTGAAAAGAACCTTCTAAGTTCTATAGACAAAAAAATGGCACTTATGCCAGTCAGTATAAAGATTTCTATGATTTTAAGTGACAGGAACTCTTTTTTTTCAAACCTGCACCATGATATTCTGTTTCTTATCCTGCATAGACTGCATGTACTCTTTCCCATACCTATCTTTCATTAATTATGGCAGGGCTAATAATTTTAGACTGGAAACTTATCATCAAAATATATGAAGATTGATACAGTTCAGTCGGGGTATTTCAAACAATACAAAAACAAAATTTAACTATGAATTCGAGTTATCAGTATTATTATTTTACAAAGAAGTATAAATTTAGTTATCTTAATATAGATTAAATTAAACACATACTTGTGTTATCCAGGATAAAATTATTTAGAGTCGACTGTAACCTAATTTTATTCCGTCAATCAAGAATTAGAAAATTTTTCATTGTATATTCTCATAAAAAGAAACCAGAGAAGTAGGAGATGAATTATGAAGCTTCTGATCAGTTTTACTCACAGGGTGGTTGTGGAAGAACTCCTTGTACCCTAAATGAAGGACATAAATCTCAGGGAATGTCAGCTGAGGGTACTGATGAATATTCATTTTTCTGTCCAACTTGCGTAGATGACGTAACCTTGTGACATAAAAGTAAACAAATAAGACCACTTCGAGGTAGATCCATGAAAAAGAAAGTATCAGAGTCAACTGGTCTTTAATAAGAAAATGGTAAAGGAAAAACCTTTATAGTATTTTGAGAGATCCCATCAATATAGGATAGTTTGATTGCTGCCTCAAACTGATAAGTATTTGTAATACATGTATTTCAAAAAAGGCCTATTTCTAAAAAAAAAAAAGGAAGTCATAAAAAAAAGTAGAACTCAAATACAGAAAAAAAAACTCTACAATGATTACAACTGCTTTACTTTACAATTTGCAAACCTTCTTCGAATGTAAAAATCTACAGACACATACACTTACATTTATAAATAGAGCTCTTACAAGTAACTGATAAGAATATTTTTGACTTATCAGATTGTTGTTTCTAATCCAATTGCCTTTGAGCTTTCATCCTTTGGCCCAGTACCATGTTGCAGTAGATTGTGGTCTGTTGCAGTTGCTTGAGGAATGAATACAGAGTGTTGTCTGTGTCAGGGATGGAAGGGGGAAGTTGCTGTCCAAGGTCCTGTAGTTTACGTCACTAAAAAAGTAAATACTCGACCGTTTTATTTGAGTGGTCACACAGTCGACAGAGGTGACTGTTCAGGATTTATCGATTAAGGTGAAAATTCAAAGGTTAAAGTGTTCTGAGATGAAATATTGTCTAATAGATACATTGTTCTTTTCTCTGCAGTTGTCTGATGGGGAGTTGTTTCTTGACCATATTCACGTGTTGGTATGCCGCTCTTCCAGTTGCCCCCTTGACCACAGGCTCATTCATTCTCCTTTGTAATTTTCTTTAATGATTTGTCTGGCTCTCTGGAGTGTGTTTGGTCTTTGTGGTTTTTCTGAGTTTGATCCTTGTTTTGCGAGTCTGTCGGCTTTGTAATTGCCTGGTAAGTTTGTGTGTCTTGGTATCCATTGCAAGACAAGCTTGATAGCAAAGATAGTCTGCATTTGTTGGCTTCTTCTAGGAACTGCGGGGTGGATTTTGAATCCCACTATTTGCGGGAGTTATTTGATTTTCAAACATTCAGGGCTGCTAGAATGCCAGTCACACCTGCTTCATAGTTGGAGCATGTAGCACGGCAAGCCATACAAAACTGGTGTGTGCTTCCATCAGGAAAAGAGATCCAAATTCCACAACCTGCATTTAGGGTGCCCTTTACGGCTGATCCATCAGGGTACACATGGATCCCAGTTACCTGGGTAATTATGGAGATAGCTTTTTCGGCGACGCTCTTCAAATCCATTTTGTCAGCATTTCTTTAAGATAGGTGTGATGTAAGCATTTTTTTCATGATTCAGGGAGTCGACTATATTTCCAGGAAGGGTTGATCAAGTGTAACAGTGGTTTTTTGCCCACCGGTACCATGGGCTGGATCACTTTGTCAGGGCCATGTGATTTCGTCATTTTCAGTTTCTTCATGGTCTGTTCTAATTGTAGTAGCGTGAAAGTGTCTGTGACTGTGGGGCTGCTTTCAGTGTCTTCAGTTGTCTGAGCAGCTCCTCATCATTAACTCGGCCTACTCTTGGCTTGTTTGTACTTGCATAATTTTGTTCAGCTTTACTGATCTTATAATATTTGTTTCAGCATCTGACACTGGGGTTGGATTGGTTCTTCCTTTCTTGCCAAGGAGGTTGCTCAGGAGTTGCCATGCTTTCCTTCATTCTTTGTGGAGGTCTAATTGTTGAGCATGTCGTTTCCCTTTTTTTCTCTTCTCGCTGAGGCTGTTCAAGTTTGGCTCTGGCATTAGCTTTTATGGCTATCTTGTTGTTAGTCGTAGGTTTTTTTTTTAGAGGGTAATGTGGGCCTGCTGGCGTTTTATGACTGCTTGTTGGATGTTTTCATCTCAAAAGGGTTTATATTTTTTGTTCCTAATCCTTGGAATGTGAGTTTTGGCAGCGTCAAGAAGTATGATTATGTATTTGTGTTCTAGAAACGTTGATGTCATTTGAAATCCCTTCCAGGTCTAGTTTCTTAAGCTGTCCTCTTTTGTAGCCACTTTGCCCTCTTGAAGTTCCATCATGCTCTGCTTTGCTGTTTAGACTTCTCTTACTGGTTTGCTATGTTGTCATAATTTGTCTGTGATCACTGCCTTTGCCTGAGATAAATTGTAGGCCTACCTTGAAGCCAGTTTACAGATCAGATGACAAAATAGTCAAGTCAGGACAGCTGAGAGTATTATGTGCCCTGTGCAGTGGGATTGCGGTAGATTTTGCATCTTGTGTGATGACCAGATTTGTACTTCCATGCAGTTCCTCTGTGTTGTTAGTGTTACGGTAGCCCCTCTATAGAGAGTGGCCATTAAAATCACCTGAAATCACGGTGCTGTGGTAGGTGCTTTTATTCAAATCATCCATACGGCAGGTTGTAGTGTGTGGGCTGTACATGTTAAAGACTGTGTATTTCTTCCCACAGAACTAGGCAGTTGTTTTTAGAATGTCAATGGTATCATTCTAAGTCAAGTGGTTACAGTTTGTAGTTAGTAGGTTATTTCTGATGTATATGATGATTCCTCTGCAGCCTTCATACCCACAAGGGAACATTGTGTAGCCAGTTATCCTGGTGATAGTTTTGGTTGTTGAATGGAGAGTTTCTTGTAGGAGAGCTATGTGGATTTCATTGTCACTCATCATCTTGGCTAATTCCACCATTATCTTATTTAGACCACATACAAGGACACTCAAATTTTCTGAAAATAACTAAAAATCTTTGAGCTAAAATAGTACACAAAATGAGGGTTATTGAATGTTGTATATTGAGGAAATGGCCTCTGGTCTAAAAAGCTATTGAATTGTCTCATTTGAGGGCCCTAAATTGTCTATGTTCATGTGATCAATCTTGTTAAAAATTTTGTGCTCAATCAATTTCTCAGGCATAAAAAATGGAAAATAACTGAAAAATGGCATCCATACAATCTTTATTGAAAAACCTAGCATTGAGGAACGAATACAGAGTATTGTCTGTGTCAGGGAGGGAAGGGGGAAGTTGCTGTCCAAGGTCCTGTAGTTTATGTCATTCAAAAAGCTTTTGAGAAGTTGAGGAGGACGTAAGTTTTTCTAGCATTGCACCGGCTGTCCCTACCCCTTCAAACATGACATCCCTAGTATGGTCAATTCCCAACATACTACTACCAAACAGCTTTACTGGAGTGCAAAAGAGTAAAAAAGCCGCTGTCCGCTCAGTCACAATCCCCACCATCGACACCCCCTGGCCATCAGTCTGGATGCCTAGCTCATAGTGGATGCAAAATGCGATCAGATGCCTGGATTGTAGATGTGTACGTCTGAGTAGGTGGACTTCTCTTATTCCCCAACAGCCCAGTGCTATCGTGAGGTTAATTCATACTTGGATCAGTTCCACCTCTAAAGGCCACCGGGAAGACAGAACATTGACAGCCACTTGAGGGCCATGTCACTACCACAGAAGGTGATGTAGATGGAGGTATTTAGAAGAAAAAAAGACATCCACCAAGTGAGGGTGGGGCCCATTGTCTCCTACCACTGGGGGGTAGTTTGGTCCACCAGGCAAAAGACTTTCCATGTAAGTGGACATTGGGACATATCCACACACTGGTGGGCGCTAAATATCGCATCTTACAGGGGTATGGTATCTTCCTGGCCAGAGCTGAGTCTGCTACCATTAACCGCGAGGTAAAGGATACCTTAACGGCACGGCATGAACACTGAGTTGACATGAGTGTAAGAGCTGATTAATTGTGCCTGGACTAAAACGCCTCACTCAATTACCAAAGAGAGACTTTACCTCCCCGCCTTACACCCCTTACCAGCCTGGCTATTCAGATATGTCTGTGTATTTTACTACTTCATCTCAGTTTAGTCTTTAAGATATTATTTCTGCTTGGTATCAAAATGAACAATTTTAGTAAAGCCATTTTCATTACAATGGTTGACTCTGCTCAGAAACATTATCTTGATAATGAAGCTAATTAACTAAACGACAAGGAATGAATCCAGATAATGTGTAAGATCACAGAGCAGAAAAGAAAACATTAACAAGTAAGATTATTGCTTACAGGCTAGGTCCTCGTTGACTAGAAAATTCACAATGAAAGACAAGAATGTGGGTCTTTTCCTGATTTCCTGTGACCTCCAGGACCTCTTTCTTCAGAAACAAATCGATGTCATCTTCTGTATAAATATTTACTGCACCCTGCCACAAGATAATAAAAATGAAAGGATTATTTAAAATCGCTTCTCTTTTTAATGACAATGATAAGGTTGAAAAACAATCAAAAAATAAAAAGGGAAGATGACAACTAAGTCAAATACTTTCTCTTACGCAAATTCCACAATAAGAGTAGACTAGAAGTTCAGGAGGTTCGATACAGTTTTGAAAAAAAGTCTAAAGCTATCACCTAAAAAAACCAATACATTCAAACAAAAAAATGTACAAATGGGGTCTTTACAACCTGTGACAGAAAAATTTATTAAAAAAAAAAAAATTAAAATCCTCCAGTAAGACAAGCTACATGTGCAAACTTTTATGGACTGATGACAAGACAAAATAGTAATGGAGGTCTCGCAATATTTTCACATGCAGAAAAATTGAAACTAATAAAAGAGAAAATTTTTAAGAACCCTGAGTACAAAAAAAAAAGATAAATATATTTATAACAAGAAGAAACCTTTCAGCCTTTCACTGAAATGGTAGAAGGACAAGAGAAAAAATCTTTAAAATTCTTTCTCTCCAAATTTTAAAATCTTTAAAATTCTTTCTCTCCAATTTTTTTTTAATGTTCAACTGATTGTAGTTAGTTGACCAAAAACACAATTTCCATTTTACAGGGATGCGAGCAGCTTACACATAAAAAGCAGGAAAATTCTCTAAGCACTTTCAAGTAGTACATGTGTGCTGTCTGGCATTGGTACCACTCCTCAAAAACTGCCAACACACAAAAAAATCACTGGGATTCAAAACAGCTACCATTCCTTACAACTTTTAACTCTTCCATTACAGCTTTGAACTAAACAGATATCAATTTTTTTATTGAGCCAATGATGTTTCTGAATTAATAATTGAAAACTCATCTACAGGCCAATATAACTCTAAAAAGTTGGCTTTGAATTTTTTTTTAAAAAAGTTTTCTTTCTAGACTTTCCTGCTTTATAGCTGGAAAAAAGTGGGCAAAAAATCGGAATTCATGCAAAAATTGGAAAGATTGCATTCCTCCATTCTAAGCATAATTTGGGAAGGTAAAATAACTGTTATGCTTATGTCTTTTAACATTGTTACTTTCCACAAAATGCCACAATATGAAAAGAAAACTGATAAATACCTTTATGTGTCCGCCTTCATATTCATAGGGATATCTACAATCAATAACAGTCAGCTTTTGAAATTTGTCTTTGTAACCTTCATTCAGAAGATGAGCCATCTGTTCATAAAAATTACAAGATTAGACAACAAGGCAAAAACTTTTGAGACTGATGGTTAAAAACAAAACAAAAACTAGACTTCATAATTTAGTTAGAAATGTAATTTTGACCAGCATCCAGTCGAACTTTCTTTTAGTTTGTGTGCATACATTTGACAGGTAAGAAAAAAAACAAAAAACCCACAGGCTTATCAGTGAATGCTTGCCAATGGTTACACTTTCTATGAATGAAAAACACAAACAGAGATGGGTGGAGATAGAGGAGCTACAACTGTACAAGCTGGTTTGATAGTTTTCTATACTGAACATGGGAAGAGTAAAAAACTGTTGGTTCTATTATCAATTTTGTTAGTAGTACAATGAATCAAAAATATATGACAAGAAATGAACCAACAGAGATTTACAGATGAATTCGATGCTGCTTTTCTTTAATGAATGATGTCAGAAACTTTTTTACTCTTGCAGCAGATGAACTGGATCTCTTCCACTATTTTTGTTTGAGTGCTATTATTGAGGCAATACCAGTAGTTAAGATAACAAGCTAGTAAATCTTGGCTTCTATAACAATGAGATTTTGATTAAGTTTAGATAAGGCACAGACTTGCTTACGTTAAAATTACTCACCGTTTCGTGACTTATATTCTTAAGGTCATTGTGCTTTCCAGTAATAACAGGTAGACAATGTTCCTGGTAAGAAATAAAAAAGGAGCCATATTATAGTTCAACAAGATCAGAGAAAACAGTCTAAAAATATCACTTAACACACATACAAGGTCTGTTCCATTAAATAAGTTTCAATTTCCTGATTAAATCTTCAAATTGTAACCAATATGTCTGAAATTGCACAAAAAGTAAAGATCAAACTACTGTAAAGATTTTGAGGCACTATATTGGAAGGATATGAATTCATAGCTGTTTGTTTACCCTCTATGACAAGTAACCGTGGTCAAAGTAGAATTTAAGGTATGTTCATATAGGTACTGCTCTAAAATGCAGACTGTTACAATAAAAATCATTAAAAACAAATTAAGATGCTTTAGTTGGAAAAGATACTTTGAACTCTGACAAAGTTTCAATTTTTCCACCACAGCCAGAGTGGTGAAAAAATTTTTGCACTCATAAAGCATGGAAATACTGAGCCATCCTCAAAACTTCCGATCTGGTATCAGTTAGCGTTTCTTTTTCTCCCCGCATGAAGAAACATCTTTGAGGGACAATACTTTGAAATAGAAATAGTTTTTTTTTGCAACAAAGTTAGCTGTAAAAAGAGATGGGCAAAGTGATCTATTGGGCAGTATTTGACAGATCGCTGTGTTGGTGGCAGAAACATTTAGACCATAGTAGTGATTTTCTTGGGCAGGTATCATAACAAAGGTACTTTGACCCAAATTTGATTGTTCTGTGTTTCAAGGTCTCCCAGATATGAAAAAAAGAAACTTATTTGTTAAACAGGCCTTGAACATAGGGTATTTAGGAAGAAATTTCAGGATGAAAAATTTCCCACTTTATAAAAACTTCAATATTTTTCAAATTATATTGAAAAATTCCAATGAATCTCATCTAATTTCAAATGCAATTCTATGTAATAAATTTAGTTTAAAGATTTGATGAAACGGATTTCAGCAGCCATAAAATCTTAACTTAGTAACTAGCACTTCTATAAGAAATACATCAAAGAATAGGGCATAAAATGCTACCAGAACAACAACATCCATCAATTCCAAATACAAGGTTTGATCAGAAAGTTCATACAGTGCAGTTAAAAAAAAATAATACACTTATTACAATGTATCTCTTTTTCCTCATGAAATCCTTCCTACATCAATAAAGAAATTCCACCAATCTTTTTGAACGTATTTGTCAGAAAGCTTCAACATGATCCAAAGAAAAAGTTTTGTTGTTGTGGCAAATCACCAAAATTTTAACTTTAAAAATAATATTTACGGATTTCCCTCACAATCTGTATTGCCACTGGATGCCCTGATCAATGTCCATCTTTACCAGACTAATGGTCAGATTTCAATTTTGTAAACCATTTGAAGCAGGTAATATGATTGTTAGTTGTGTTCGCTAAAGCATACTTCAACATTTTGTGGGTTCCCTTAGGGGTCAATATCCAAGATGAGAACAAAACTTCAATACAAATGATTTGCTTTTGCAAATAACACATCTTTGAGTTTACTATAATTTCACGATTGGGAATGATATTAGAGTGGAAATTATTGTTCTATTCTCATTTCCAATTGGCAAAAGCACGATTGATCAATTTCTTCATTTGGGAATTTTAGTTATTTTTTGTTTAAAAAAAAAGAATAATTTTATCACAGCCTACCTAAAAGGTGACTAGTGAGCAATGGGCGAATGTTCTTAAAAAATTGCATCATCGAGGAAGAGATATACTATGGTGCATGTTTAAATAAGCTGAAAGTTCTGCATAGTGAAGCTATTATGCAAAATTTTTTTATCAAACGTTCTAACTGATTTGATCATGCACTAAAAAATTATTGGAAAAGTTTGGATTTATTGGCAGTTAAAAGTGGCCAAACTTACCCTAGAGCAGTCACCAATGACATCAGGACTTTGCAAAGCATCAACAGCAACTTTGATTCTTTCATGATCCAAAACCTCTCCTTGATCAGACACTTTTTCCTGAGGGTCTTTTGAATCCTTTTGTTCTTTAACAAGGGGGCTTGTACTTGTTTCTTTGATCCCAAAAAGTTTAAGTTCTTTTGGACGCTTGGCAAGTTTTGTCTGCATGGAAGAAATAAAAACAGGTAGCTTAATAGTCCATAAAGGCGCATATGTTCTGTTTTGATTACCAGTAATAGTTCAATCTATCTCTTTTTTTTTCAGTCACTTTTTAAAGCAATCATAGCATGATTAAAAATGTTAAAGTATTATGAACTTTTTCTTATCAGTGTAAAGTATTTAAGTAGAACTTTTTTAGTAGGTCAATCTTTCAAAACATGCTTTATTTTTTTCCACATGTGATAGTCAGGAATGCCAAATGTTTTTTGGAAAAAAAAAAAACCTGAAAAGGAGTTGAGTGTTGCATATCACATAGAGCAACTGCCAAAGGAACAATTTTTGCAGTAAATGGATAAAAAACCTGAAAAACCTAACATTATAACTATGGAATTCAGCAAAAAATGTTACAGATTTGCATTTCCCAACATCCTTTACTCTACAAAAAATTCTCACAATGTTATTGTAACAAAATCTGGATATTGTGAAGTGCAAATAAAGTCTTCAAAAATTTCCAAATGAGTTAATTGTCCTAATGTTAACAATACAAAGTAAAAACTACGTGAAATCTTCGATAATTTGTGAAACAATATATATAAGAAGTTCTATTGGTTTTAAATATATTGAGAATAGAGGAGTGAATCTACCTTCAAAAGGCGTTTTCTAGAACTAAAAATCCAACTTCTGATTGTTTAGATTGGTCACCTGAATAGAAGGTTTTTGAGACACTTGTAAAGCTTTCATTGATACATTTAAAACTTGCGGCTTACATAGCTTTGATCTCCATCTTCTTCCTGAGCTGCTGGTCTTTTGTAGACTGATTTGAAAGCATTTGGTGGTGTATTGGACAAATCAAACAGCCTTTTCCGCAAGTCCAAAGATCTGCTTCTTCTAAAATTTGGTTTTTCCTGCCTCCTCAGAAAATTCTGCGGAAATGTCGCACAGAAAATTAAACAAAACAAAACAAAATGAAAGCTAAAGAAAATGTGAACCTATGGTTTTAGGAAACACACTGTTGGGAGAAATTCAATTTTTAGCACTCACTTTTCCCCTCTTTTTCCAGTAAAGCAATATTTGAAGGCATATATGATTTGACAAAAAATCCTGATTTTGCAGGTAGTGGCAAAATGAGAGTCATCGCAGATAATATAAATTGAAGACAATGGCATGTAAATAAATGTTATCACACACACAATTACATGTCACCACAGAAACAAAAAAAAACCAGCATAAATGCCGAGTGAAAAATGAAACGATATTTACGGTGCATAACATTTTCATATTTTCAGATTCAATTCTACACCTCATATCTCACTTTTCTGTCAATCTTTTGCTGTATAAAATGGCCTATCCAGCAGATCTGAAGTACAGTGGGAACCTCATAATTCAAAGCTCTTGAAAACGGATAAAACTTTGAATAATAGACTAGGAAGTTTATTTTATTCAGACTATTTTCTGCCCAATCACAATATGCACCTCCCTTCCATGCATCAACAAACTCAGTGGATCTATGGGTCAAAGAAACCTCTCTGTGAGTTTTGGGATGTAAGATGTTTAGAAGCAGTGAAGTTGGTAGGGAACTGAAGAAAAATCTTCTTTAGTCCTCAATATTTTATTCCCCGGCAACTTTGAATTGAGTTAGAAACTAACAAAACTGAACTATTGGAAAACTACTTTGATTTTGGAGGTTTCTACTGTGACTGTTATGTTTAAGCAATGCTCATGTCACTTGGAAGAGGAAGTAAGGCTCAGGAAGAGGAGCGTAGTGGCAACATGGTTTAAGCTATGTTTCTCTAAGTGGCAAGGCGGTGGGTGCCGAAGCATCTATAAGTCAAAGGTTCGGGTCATACTAAGGGCAGACATTTCGGGCATTTCCACTAAAAAGCCTACTTCTCTCCACTGCTAATTTCATACCTTTACAATATTTCATCAGGAAGACCTGGCAGATCTAAAATCAAGCTTTGTCATTCTCAAAGCCACTCAGTTCTAAATGAGGAAGAAAGAGATAGGTCTTCAACAAGACTCTAAAAATTTAGTCTTTATAAGAAAAAGAAAAACCCACATCATCATTGTATCCACTGGAACTTTCTTGAACATCAATTTCATCTAGCATAGCCTTAAATTCTGAAGATGGAGATTCAGGATTTGCAAAAATTTGACCAGGATGCATCTCTGAAGAATCAGATTGCTGCACAGTTTTTGAGTCTGGACTGTCTTTTGTGGTCAATGACTTAAAAAGGGTTGTTGGAGTCCCAGGGGATTTTGGCACATCCCTAAAATTTGCTTTCTGCATGTGTCTTTTTATCCCTGGGGAAAATTCCATTGGCACCTCACCTTCTTTGCTTGGTGAAATGAAAGGTGTAGAGAAAGGAAAATTTTGAGCTAAGGATAATGATATATTCCTTGGAGGAGCTACTGGTGGTGGCATAAGATGATCATCACTTTCATTTTGACAAGAGCTTGAACCAGGGTCTTCAGCATTGTGATGCAAGTTTGAACTAGAACTTGGAGCTAGGGGGTTTTCCTGAGCATCAGTGCCACTCTTTGAGGAAGATTTGAAACTATCCATGCTGACGTCTCTACAAAAAAAAAAGAACAGAAAAGAAAAAAAATTGAGGTAAGTACAAGACACTCAGGGTCTCTTCTTTATGTGTTATGTCACTCAGTGATATATATATCAAGTGACTTGAAAATATAATACAATATCAATATAAAAGAGGAAACCCCTGAAGTAAATCTTGAAAATTGTTGGTGAAAACAATTCTTATAAGAGGGTGGTCTTTGTTCAGGGGATAGATTACTATACTCTAAGCAGATGGCCTCAAATTTAAAGTCTTGTAACTAAGAGGGGAGGTCTTAATTGAGGGGATCCGCTGCATAGTACCTGGTACTTACATAAACAGGAACTTTCTGAACCTTCCTGTTTTAAAACAGAAAGAAATATATGTGCATGTTATGTGTAAAACTTCTTGAAGCTGGAAGTAATGACAAGAAACACAATTTTTACTTCCAGCATTCCTTTGCACTGCCATTATTCCATGTACCTATTCCTAGAGTTCCATCACATTTTACTAGATAAATGAACTGTCATCTGATCAGCCTATCTATTTTAATTTGCTGTTAAATAATGAACGAATTAATATGCAAGACAATGCAAGCCCTCAGTCTGAAACAGCCAGTTTAAACAATGGTTCATTAATTAGTGCTTGTAAGCTGTCGGTTGAAAATGTGGCAACCCAGAGAAAATGCTCCATATAATCTGTCACGTTAAAAACCTTATAAAATATTATACACTAGAGAACACCATAAGCACTTTAAAAAATTAGGAGGACATAGAAGATAAATGATGTTTTAGTTTAAGTTGAAAGCAGTGGTCCTTTCAGAAAAAAGGGAGAAATACAAAGCTGGAATGATAGATGTACAACAAAAGGGAGGGGAGTAACAAGACAATGAATATAGCAAGCAATAAGGTAAGATCAGGAAACTACCTACTTGCTCATAAAATGGAACATAAGTCTGTTTTATCCTAGATGGACGAGTTAAGTGTCATATTCATAACATTTTGTTCCTTGATTTAAGTCCGTTGTATGATTACACCATACAACCAGATCAACAGGCATGTTAAAAACAAAAGCCTTAGTGTGGAGACTTTGGCACCAACCAAGTTCCTTATTTTTTCCTTTCACTGTTTCAGATTTATCCTTTCACTCCATATTTAACTTTGCTCCTCTGCCTTACTACTGGGCTATTCTTATTGCTTATAACTTTTTATTGTTGCATGTCACATTAGCAAAAATGTAAGATGCAATTGTATAGCTTAATTTTTTGCCAAACTTGGTCTATCAGGAGATGTTGCAATTCACTATATATGTCTTTAAAAAAAAACCAACTCGCCAATTAATTCTCTGCCTTGTAATATTGTAATATCTATGAAAGAGAACTAAAATGTGGTTATTATCAAATATTAAAAAAAATAATTTGATTTGTTATTTGTGAAACTATTTAATAGTATCCTTTATCGTCTAAAACTTTGCTAGGTACCAGTCGAAGCCTGGGTTGTCCTCATTGTATGAGGACCGGTGCAGTGCTTGTAGGGGCCAGCAACCCACCATGTTAAAAGAAATCAGCCACAGAAAAACCAACATACACTATCTCAACAAGCTCTGGATGGACTGCCAGCAAATCAGGTGGATAGTGCTGGGTCGTCGATTCAACCGTTCAATATATCTGAAAGCCGTGGTATCAGATGCAGGATACATATCATCAACATAGATCAGTACCGCATCCTGTATCATAATGAAGTAACATTATTACAAGCGTCATCTCCTTTTCAGTTCCTCCCTCTCTCTCTTCATCACCAATGCCAGATAGCTGCTAGCTTGCAGCAATGCCTAGGGTTCTGCAAGCAAACCTTGGGGCCTGGTGATAGCTGGTGCTAGTACATGATCTAGATCAGTGTTGTATTAGGTGTTGCGTCAAGGAAGAATCTTAATAACTTGTATGATCTATATAGTGCTTCCTGCAGCTTATCATAATATCAACAAACATTTTCCACAGCCAAACAAGTTCCAGTTGCATAAAATCATTAATAGAAATACTATCAAAATTAGCTAAATGATAAACTTCAAACAAGCCATACTGAACCATAACAAACGCCTGCTACAAAAACATAAACTTGATAAAGTGGATAACCCAGTAACACCTACAAGACTGTGTAACTGCAGGAAAAAAAAAAGAAGGTCCCCAAGATAGTCAATACCTCACAGAATGCAATAATTACAAAGCTACAGTGACAAAGCCAGTAGCAAACAAGTTGACAATGCTTTAAAATGAGGTATAACCTACATAAATCATCCTTCAAATTGGAACATAAAAAATCTTCAATCCAGCTCAGCGAGTTCATGATTGGGGAACTTGAAAATGTCAACACCAATAACGAAATACAATGGCAAAAAATGAAGACTGAAACCCCACCACCCCAGGCAAGCAATTTCGCAAACTATGCCTCCAGGAAAAATTTGAAATTCTAAGCAAACGACAACTCTCAACCATCGCAAGAAAATCATCTTTTTTGTACATAAAAACGACCCCTGCTCAACAAATTCTAGACCAAGCCTCTATTGAAGAGTGCTACGAAGCACATAACACAGGTGTATTTGTAACAAGATCAAGAAGTATGGTAATCCCATAGAAGGATGGATAGATAGATAGATACTAGATAGGTAGATAGACAGGTAGGTAGATTTATAGATAGAAAGAGAGAGAAGCGAAAATATTTATTAGTTATAGGAAATGGAAAACATTTATAAGGAAAGTGACTTAAAAATAGTTTTGAGTGAGAAAATTAATATGTTTGAATAGTTTGTATTTTTCATTAACATAGAGTGATATGAGAGGAAGAGACGAAAAAAAGCGTTTTGAAATAGAAAAGAAGGTGAGGAAAAGAGAGGAGAGACTGAGAGGGGAAGGAATTCAGAAAATTATTAAGAGGAGAGGGTTGTTCAATTTAAAACATAATTGTTAAAGTTTCTGGACTTCAAATTAAAAAAAAAGAGCCAGTAGAATTTAACAAAGGTAGGGTTGGAGGAGGGGGCATATTTTATATTATATAGCCAGCTATATTTTACATAAATATCAAGACTGTTTATCACATACTGAGAATTTGACAAGGGGAAGGGAGAGGGAAGTTATAAGCATAGGATTAGGAAGAGAGGCTGAAGAAAGGGAGTTCATTAGTAAGGGGGTAATGAAGTAATGTTTTTCAGATATGTTGATAAATTAAATAACACCCACTCAAAACTTATGCATGTGAAAAGCACAAAAATAGAAAACAAACCTTACTGATTTTGTGTTAAAAACCCTGTCAAAATGTGATCATATCTTATCTATAAAAAGTTCATTTTTAAGTTCATAGAACAGGCTAATCAGCCATTTTTAATTTTGGAAAAATAAAGTGTAAAATCATTAATTGTAATCAAAAGAAAACAAATAGTGGCACAACAGTGTTGAAAACTTATCCTCCTGGCACACCTCAGTAAAGTGTTTTAATCTTTCTAACTCTAGATCTAGACTAGTAGTACAACAAAAAATTATTGTTAACGTCTAAACAAGTGTACACTTCAGGTGCATTTGCCCATGTGCAGCGGTTTGCTTGTTTACACATTCAAAATTTATACACTTTTATTTAAAGCTTTTTATTTTATATTCTAGGACGTGGAGACCAAATCTTTAGGAATTCACTCTCTAGATCTACCCTCTCAGGTCACAGAGCTTTTAAAATCTTTAGAACCGAGATCCAGATCTAGATTCTTGACTCCATTACAGTACTAGAGATTCCATCTTAGGCTTAATTGTAAGACTTAGAGTCTAGATTCTCTCTAGTCTATCTAGATTCTAGATCTACTTAAATTTATAGCCTTGACTGGCTATAGATCTAGTTGAGTCTAGAGAAACACAGAGATAGATCTAATCTAGACCCAGCTTTACATTACCACCTAGATCTAGATCATCTAGATTCTCTAGAGATCTACTAGGATTACTACTTCTGCAAGATCCATTAATCAATGCTTGAATGTCATTATTGTCTAATCTAGATCTAAAGCTATCTTTTAAAATATTGAAATAAACCAAGTCCAATCTCTGGCTCAAAATTACACACACGTAAATAATTTGAATTAACCTGATCAATTATTATAACCATACAGCCATGTTTTGAAGGCTAAAAGAAAATTCGTATTTCGTGGGAACTTAGGCTACTAAGGAAGTGGGAATATTTGCCTACAGCCTTCCTTCTTTTATGTAAGATTTGCAAATGGAGGTAAAAAGTAAAACATGAGCCTACACCTCGTGTCTTTAATGAGTCGTAATAATTTATTCCAAGAATTATTAGAATCTGCCTATATCGGGGAAGCTTACTAAGCGCACACACGCGACAAAACCAACAAGACAATCTCACGGACAGAAAATTTACAGTATGATAATTATAATCAACGACCGCCTGTTGCTATTTGCTTGTTTATAACACTAAGGAATTCTGCACAGTGCGCTAGGCCTAAGTTATTGTGTTTTTTTTCAAATTATATTAATTTTGCACCCTCTGCTGATTTTGGTGCTAAATTAAGTTTCAATAATAAAAAACATTAATTCTTAGCGTGTAGTATGATTTAACAAACCAAGTTGCAATAATAAAAAATAAAAAAAAATTCGTAGCGTGTAGTATGATTTAACAAACCAATTAATTTTTTTTGAAAATGAGAAATAAACAAATATAATTATGTTAGGTAATTACCTCATTCATACTTTTTTCTTTCTCCAACTTATCAACACAGCTTTACCGCGGCTTTTTTTCCAGATAGGCTTACGTGCATTTTGGTAGTTTCTTTTTTCCCTCTCAGCAAGGACTCAAGACAACGTAAAATTACAGATGAGTTAGCTATACAGCTAGATATTATTATTTTTTTATTTTAACAAAGCAAATAACAAAGCAAAATCTCCTGATGAAATAGACTGCCTTGAAAAGTCGTCCTAACGACGAAACAGATCTGTCGGCAAAAATGTAAGCTAGATTCTGCATACAAAAATATGCAGCTAGATAAATAGTATTGAAATTATAATCCCCCTATCCCATGTCTTCTATATGATCAATGCATGGGGGTAGAATTCTTAATTTGTTCGGCAGAAATGTAGGCCTACTGTTATTGTTATACGATTTTATTCGGGGTGCAAGTAGGCCTACGCGTCAAACCTGAGCCTGTGCTACCTGACGCCAAAATGGCAAATTTAAAGCCCACATTGTCCTAGGTTTAAACACCTGGGTATGGAATTGGAAGCAGAAGGAAAGTTGAACCACCTTACAAAGACGTAACTCTTGAAACTAAGAGCCAAAGGGGTCGTAAAATTTCATTAACTTGCGTCTATTGCGATTTTAAATTGTAAAACATCATCCGAGTTTAAAATGAAATGTAAATTCTTT
>BMAT01000427.1:79183-93038 GCA_019649035.1 Elysia marginata
TATTTCTTCCAGTACCTCTTTGTTCTTTTTCTTCTCTTTCCAAGAGACCTTGGCCATTCTACGGTACAGCCACATTTCCAGCACTTCTATGTTTCTTTCAAGACTTGCATTTAGTGTCCAAGTTTCACAGACGTTAAAAAATACCGACCTTACGTAGCATTTGGTAAGGCGCGATCTGGTTGCAAAACTTATTCTGCGATTGGTAAGCGTTGGACAACCAACACAAAATAAGAGCACTAGAAGACTTCTGGACTGCTTGGATGTGTAACGGTTGTACTGTAAGTACCGGTAAAATTAAGGTTAGAGTTTAGAAAATTAATATCCCGTAGGAGCCATTTGAAACAAATTGAAAAGTGGCAATTTTCCAACAAAGAGAAAAATATACGTTGACTTTGTATTTAGGATTTACTTTTTTCAAGATCAAGCAGATCAAAGAATGTTGAAAACAATGCCTCTAAGAGTCTAACGTAATAGCCTACGATTGATACACCATTTTAGTAGAATCTTCAATACACTATGTACCTCTTCCGCATGAAGAACTATTCCACATACTGGACAGTCTGGACATTGATGGCAAAGATCTTAGAATACTGAAAACCCTCTACTGGAAACAAACAGCTACAGTTAGAGTAGGAGGAGAGCATAGTGAAGAAACACCAATCACCCGTGGAGTCCGACAAGGATGCATCCTCTCACCAGACTTATTCAATCTTTACAGTGAGATGATTCTTAGAGAGCTTGATAACATCCAAGGCATTGGACTAGGTGGACACAACATCAATAATATAAGATATGCTGATGATACTGTGTTAATGGCACAGTCAGAACAGTCTCTACAAAAAATGCTGGATATTGTCGTAAAGGAAAGTGAAATAAAAGGACTGTCCCTGAATATTGCGAAGACAGAAAGCATGACTATATCAAAGAAGCACCAAGCACCATCATGCAAAATTAGAAGTAATGGAACACAAGTCAAACAAGTTAAACAGTTCAAGTATCTGGGATATATGTTGACATCTGATGGAAAATGTGAAACCGAGATAAGAATGCGAATAATCACATCAAAAACAACCTTCAAAAAGCTGTCGCCACTCATGACCAACAGAAATATACACATCGATACAAAAATAAGAATTTTAAAAGCATATGTTTGGTCTTTTCTTATATATGGCTGCGAATGCTGGACAATGAACAACACTCTTAAGAAAAAAATAGAAGCGGCAGAGATGTGGTTTATTAGGAGAATATTAAAAGTGTCGTGGAAAGATAAAAAGACCAACGACGAGGTACTTGATATGGCAAATACAGGAAGATCACTTTACAGTACAATCAGAAAAAGACAAATGAAGTTCACAGGCCATATCTACAAAGCACGAGGGATTGAGCATCTTGCTATGACAGGGAAGATCAATGGAAAGAAAAGCCGTGGACGCCAAAGAACAACTTATGTCGACAGTCTAAACACCTGGGCAAACCTGGAGCAGCATACAAGAAGCCAGTTCATGAGGTCCTCTTGTGAGCGACAGATTTGGAAAACCATGACCGTCAATGCCTGCTCCAGGCACGGCACCTGATGATGATGATGAGGACCTCTTCCGCTGCTCAAGTGGCCATACGAGTATTTGAAGTAAAGATTAAACCAATTCTATTGCATGGGGTGGGGAAAACGTATGAACGCATAGAAAGCGTTCAAATAAACATCTTTAGGTATACCTAGTAGGTAAAATTATTGAAAAGTGCTTTGGTCGCTATCACATTCTTTTTGGGTAGAAACAAAATTCAAAGTTGTTTCCTGGTGTGAACCTTTGTCTCTAGAAGATGATGGATGAGCGGTACCCAAAAAGTTCTATATCCAGTAATAATAATACTGTATTCACCATTGGGAAAGTCCAAAGATCAGATGTCTCCTTAAATGCGAAGTAATGATTTCACCTTAAGTGTACCTTTTGTATCTTTAGTATGGGCCACTTTGCCCCTCTATAGCTCTATACTGTGATCCACGAGCTTAGAGCAGTTCCAAGATAGAGGATTCTTGGGCAACCTGGCAGACACACTGAGCGCAAGACTAGCCTAAATTTGCCCTCTAACAGTAGCCATGAGTCCCAATGAAAGCAACACAAGCATCGTGCATAGCAGTAAAACCCATGATATAATTTTTTTCCTTTTTTTTAAGACTACATATTATTCTATATTAATCCTTTTTGAAAAATTTGGCTTTGTTAGTAAGCATAACTGTTACCATGTAGCCGCAATGCCAGCACCACTATTACCCCAACAGACCACTCGTTTGAAAGTCTTTTTTAATCCATAATTATGCAGGGTGCTGCAAGCGCATATCACAGATTCAAACATTGCCTGTAGCTGGGTAGCCATTTCACAGGCGAGTGAAATTGGTAAAGTTAGGGTAAATTGATTCTCCTAGGAAATTACAACATGGCATGGTCGGGAATCAAACCTGCGACCGCCGGATCACGAGTCAGATTCGCTAATCACTTTGCCACGGTGCACATATTATGACATGCATTATACACATTAGTTATGGCAGCTTTTGCTTCGCATCGGTAATTGATTCGGTAAATTTAGGTGATTCCACCGACTTTATCAAACTTAATACCACCAACTTTATTTCTCCCTTCCCTGATCTCTTTCTGCCACCTCCTTAAACTCTCTACCTGTCTTTCTTTCTTAGCGCTACTCCATTTTTCTCATTTAGTGACCCCCCCCCCCTCGAAATCTCTGTTTCCCACCCTAGTCCCTCTATTCTAGTCTGAAAAAAATAAAAAAATAATTCTACAATGCTATCTCTTTCTTGTGCTTTTTATTATACAGTGTAGTTTCACCTTGCCTGAATCACCCCTTTTAATCAGCATTTCTCTGTCTCAATACAAACGTAAGTGTTCCTCTCTCTCTCTCTCTCTCTCCATCTTGCCTCTCACTCAATCTCTCTGTAGATTTCTTCCTCTTTTTATCCTAGATTTAAATCTAGCTCGATGCGGGCCATTAGATAAAACTTTTAGATCATCTATAAATGCCATTACATGAATGATATAAGCTAATAGGCCAGCAAACAAAACAATGTATTAGTAAAAAAATTCTAGATTTTATTCATTTTGTTCAATAAGCTTTTTGCCTCATTTACCATTTGAACAGAAAAGAAGAATCGTGGCTTAAAGCTTGACAGAAAAAAATCATGCAGGTCTATATCTAGATTACATATCAGTGTACTGAGTCTGACCTAAATCTACCCTTAGGTGCGATATTGTGTATCAAAAGTGCTCTAATGGCGTTTCATTCAAACAGCGTAATATTTTTTCCCTATCGTGCTACAGAAAAGGGTG
Source organism: Elysia marginata (assembly GCA_019649035.1). Taxonomy (NCBI): domain Eukaryota; kingdom Metazoa; phylum Mollusca; class Gastropoda; family Plakobranchidae; genus Elysia; species Elysia marginata. The sequence goes on from BMAT01000427.1 coordinate 82,522, forward strand.
TGCAATTTGCAAGAAAGAATGCGGAAGAGATTGTGCTTCCCAAGTCGTGACGTCGATTTCCCAAGTTGTGACGTAGATTTACGTCATAACCATTGTATTAGCCTGAAATTTTACATTAGCGATGACGCACAAAGCATGCTGAAGTAAAAATCATTCATAAAATCTACTATTGTTCGAATTAGCGTTTCGCACGTTAACTTTTATCGTATGAAAAAAAATTAATCAGCGCCAATGCAACGCGTCATTTCATGAACGCATTTCGACGTTCAAGTGAGGCCCTAAATAGATTTAAAATGGAGAAAAAACTTGTATAGGCACCACGATAAAAAAATAGCATAACTATTTGCAGAGATCACACTCACAGACCATTTTAAATGCCCTAGTCTTACATCAATTTAGTGTGATTTGAAATGGATAGACTAATTTGCCCAATTTTTAAGCCTCCCACAAAAAAGCCTTTTCTGGCTGAAAGTTCAAATGGGGTTTGAAATGGATAGGCTAATTTTCCCAATTTTTAACCCCCCCCCCCACACACACACACAAAAAAGTCTTTTCTGTATGAAAGTTCACCTCTCCTTCCATTATAATAAGATTACATGTATTATTATTATGTACATGTACAGTGGAAACCTCGAAAATCGAAGTCTGAATATAATCCCAGTTCCTCATAATTCGAAGTTTTCTACATGTGAGATTTCTTTTTCCTATTTGGCCTTGTTAGATTGGAACTCATAATTCGAAGTTCATAAGAATTAATTCTCTTAATTCAAAGTTTATACATGTATTGATGTATTTTCCACCTAATCCCTGGCAGTTTCATCGCTCCGAAGCATGAACGGTTTATGATAAATACTCAATGCACAGAATTGCGATTCCTAAAGTAAAAGTTATTGCATCCCACAAAGGTGAAGAGAGAGAAAGGTGCTGTAGAACTGGCAAATGGCTAAGTAAACAAACCTGGTCCTTTGAGTATAAATCAAATCATCTTAATTTGAAGATTCGAATTATGAGGTTTCCACCGTACATATTTAGTTGACAATGACAATATATAGATAAAAATTTTTATGGTGTGTACTGTTATTTAAAGCAGGAGAATTGTCTTTCACAAGAAAATCGACGTTTTTGGCAAAACATAACACGAATTTTTAATTCTTTACAAGACAATTGAGGGTGTGCACATTGCAAAAATGTTGGATGTCGCTATCAAAATGGCTGACGATCCTGGAAGTTTGAGTATAACCCTTTCGTGCTAAGGATCAATGTAGATCTACGAAAATTAAGGTTATATTGATTCAATGAACAAAAGAGCAGAGATGCTTCTATGGCCTGACAAAAATGCTTGAATTTTTCAAAATACTAACCGTTCACCTTGTGGCAAGACAAATTAGAAGTACCATTACTAAATAAAGACACCAACTGATCAAGGATAATTAACGAAGTAAAATTACGATGCCGGAACTCTCGCAAAATGCCGGGATTTCCGGCATTTGCGGAAAAAAAGCATCTCTGAAATAGTGTTACTCTAACATTCGGGTGCGTCCTGCATTTTGATAGCCAGCCGCTATATTTACGTAAAGTATGCAGCCTCGATACACTGTCATCATTTGAAACTTCAGCAATTTTGGAAACAAACAAAAAAAAATTTTTACTAGGAAAGTGCTCTAGTACAGTCTTTGTTTTGGAACTGTTTTATTATATTGAAGTCAGTAAATTCCAAAATCCACACAATATGTGAAACTGAAAAAAAAAAAAAAGAAAGAAGTTTACAATGACTCTGCAAACAACCAATACTATAAAAGGAAATTTAATTTTCAAAGAATTTAAAAACTTTATTATGTAAACTAAAACAGTCAATTGAGTACATGTGCATTTTCTTTATTTCACATTAACCAACAAAACCAATTCTAACGAGTCTTTCTTTATTTTGTCTGATGTGTTGAACAACTTGTAGACAGTACTACTAATGCAGTGGAATCCTGATAAAGTCAAGACCCCGGGACCAAAAATATGTGTTGACTTAAAGCAAGGGTTGACTTTAACCATAACAAAGGTATTAAGAAATACACGACGGGACTGCCAAACAGTGTTGACTTTAAGCAAGAGTTTCCCTTAAAGGTGTTGACTTTAACTGTGGATTCCACTGATACTTCATATCTAAGAAACTGCATGTGCAGTGAAAAATTAAAAAATCATTTTTAGTTTCTAGCAAGTACCAGAAGAAGCAGCAACAAGTAATGTAAATGTTATTCAGCAATGCAGCACACAACCAAAAATTTTCACAAGCAATTACTAATATATTTTTATTCCACTTGATGAAATGATTCATTTTTGTAGTGCTGCCATGAAATGAGTCGAGAGAGCTGGTGTTCATATTGAGGTAACTGACATCTTGGAATCAGAAGTTCGAATTTTTATAACAATTTTCTTGGTAGGCCTTTGCGTTTAAAATGTCTAGTGTATTTGATCATATACAACTATAAAAACATTGAAATGATGGCTGAAAATGAGATGTCAACTAGAGACATGTTATGTGATGTGTTTTTGTCTTCTGAAATATGAAGTCTTAAACACACAGTATTTTTCTTCAATTTCTTCACACTGTACCGGTATACCCACAACTTCCTATTTTTTAAATAACTCAGCCCATAATAAAATTATCAAAATATTTTTTCCACTGACTAAAAAGGCTCTTACTTCATGAACTTAACAAAAATTAATGTTTATACCCCTAAATGTCAAAAACTCTATAGTATAAGTACACAAATATTATGCCTGCTCTTAAAAGGTTAACCATTAGAAAGTGATCAATAACTGTTTGATTTTGTAAAAATACAAAACAAACAAAACAAATTTGTACTATCACACGGTTTTGATTTTATATTTGCTTACTGCAAACACTACAGGCACATAACTATGGTCGCCTGATCTAATACTAACAAAGCTGTTGGTTCATCTTGTCTTATAAGCTACTGTTTTTTTTCTAGGTTGAAATGTCATTATTTTGTCAAATTGAAGCGTGGTGTTGAATAGAAGGAATAAAAATAATCTCCTGCAATGCTGTTCAAGTTCATGCAATCCTCTTGATATACAGTGGAATCCATTTAAAGTCAACACCTTTTAAGCAAACTCTTGCTTAAAGTCAACTCTGTTTGGCAGTCCTGTTTATATTTTTGTCATGGTTAAAGTCAACACATTTTTTCAGTCCCGAGATGTTGACTTATCAGGATTCCACTGTATATGCCATTAGTGCTTGTTTTTTCTTTTTCTTTTTTTTTTTTCAAAAGGTGCCAATTTCATATTTGAATGAGAAATGTGGATAGGGCACTTTTGTTTAAATTAACAAACTCAAACTACATAGTCTAGTGCAGATATATTTAAAAATCTCACGGCAAGTTTCAATATAATTATATTACTACCAGGGATGCCACTCAACTTAAATGAAAATAACTGAAAATCCTGGCGTTACATTCTTGCGCAACTTAACATACACAATGTGCCATAAAGGGGAACTGGTTTGTCTCAATTATGGGATAACTATCTTCAATTTGTTTTACCATTGAATTTCTAAGCCTTAAAAAACGGAAAATAACAGAAAAATGGCACCCTTGATGTATATATAAAAAACAACTCAATTTGTATCAAACAGCAACAAAAAAGCAAAAAGGATACAAATCAAAGTCAGTCTAGCTCTGAGACCAAAGCACAACATTGGGAATTCAACTAAACGTAAAGCAGTTTGTTTCACAGCAACATTATAAAACACATGCATTAACAAATCCAAGTAGTTCTACTCAACTACTGTTTGTTGACTTGAATTCCGATGCAGCTCCAAATTTTTAAATTAAATAGAACTTACATGACTATTGTAAGAGGTCAAAACTATTTTTGTATGATTATAATCCATCGTTACCATGGGCACCGCATGGCAAAATGGCATAACGTATATTTCAAATTTTAGTTTTGAAATAATAAATCTCCAGTCCTAGATGGTGTAATGTCTTTTACTAAGGTATGCTATTTCCATTCTTTGAATTAGAGAAAAAATGGATCAACGCACTTCAAAAATACTTTTTTTTCACTTTAAATGGTTTTATGATCTTATTAACAGAGCAATATGTGCATGTCAACCGCCCTTCCCCCCCCAAAAAAAAATAATAAAAAAAAACCCAACAAAGCAACAAGCTAGCAATGCAAAAGGGTCAGCTAAGGGACTGATAATTAAAACAAAATCTCTTATTTCATGTCAGCAACGTAAGGAATATAATTCTTAAGAAAACAAGTACGAACATAAACAGTCTAGAGTGGCAAACAGCAAGATGTTATTTTGTTTCTAGGAGACAATAACAAAAATATAACAAAAAATATAAACTTGTCATGCCATTAAAGAAAAACACCACACCAGAGATAACAACAAAAATAAGAGATGCAGTTGAAGCCTCCCTGACTCACAACTTAACTAAGATGTGGTAGGTGCTAATGTCACTACAAGTCTTTAACAATGAAAAGATAATGATATGAAGCCCTGTTATTGTAAACATTTGAAGCATTCAGATAGCTTAAGGAAAATGTTACAGTAGATAAAAAAACAGATTTAAAAAAATGGTTATCTATTTGAAGTTTGCTGCCACAAGACGAACAATTCTTTGTCTTATTTAAAAACAACATTAAAGTTTACACAATATATAACATCTCATCTGAGCAAACTTATATTCAGATGCATTTTAACTAAAACAGCTAGATTTAAAATTAAACTAAAAAAAAAAAAAAGCACCACAAACGTGAATTCAGTCTTCATAGCATTGCAGGTTTTGACTAATAGAATATACCAGCCACTGTAAGTTTATAATGTAAACTACCTTTTTTAATTAAAAAAAAAAACCTGAAATAGTTTGCTGTTTTATAAAAAATAAAATGATCTCTCATGGCTGGTGAGACAGACCCATAAAGGTATGGAAAAATGCCAAAGCATTTATGACAGGGAATCAGGGACAAATATTGTCTAATGATGAGTTGCGGTTTACTGAGCAAATTAAGGTTTGAGATCATGCCTGTCTGGGACAATGAAAGTGCAGTATCTACAGTGTAAAACATATAAATGGGAGTTACTGCACTTTGATTGTCCTCTGAGCTGTGATATTGAAGGTGTTACTACCCTCTCTAAAAATGTTTATGTTTCCAGCCCTTTGCCAAAAGTTTGCCACTTTTCTGATGTTGACGTTTTGACTTTATATAATTTAAATCTTAAACAGAAGTACAAAAATATTCAAAGGGTTTTTGATAAAATGGGGTAAATTACATTTTAGCCCCGTTATAAATTTTCCATATAAATCAACATTAGATTTGAAGTGGTCATTTTCCTTTTTTTAAAATTATTTTGTGAAAACAATGTGTACATCTGGGGATAATTCTAGAAAATCACTACTCTTTAAAAAAAAAAATAAGGTAGAAAAAAAATAAAGAACAGCAAATATTTGCTACATCTTGAAATACATTATTATGTCTCATTTTGCCTGAAAATCCTTCATTTGCTAGAAATACTATTCAAAAGTTACTTACTTGTATTTTCTTCCCTCTAAATTCAAAAAATCCCTTAAAAATTTTCAGCAAGACATCATAGGCCAAAATATTTTTAGCATCTAAAAACCTGTTGCTGGTATGTAGATAGGGTGCCTAAATGAAAAAAAAAATGGGAATTATTAGCTTGCTTCTTCACAAAGCAGTTCTTTGAGGCTCTTGAGGCTCCCATTCGTTAAAATTAAGATGACAGTCTAAATTAATGATCAAACCCTTTTACAGTTTTTACAAACAAAAGCCTAAATTTCACTACAAAAATCTTAAAATGCGTATGAATGATAAAAACTGAAGACTTTCTTTTGTCCCTAGCCTACAAAATCTGACTCAAACTTTTGTCAATAATAATGCCTTATCAAAATATAGAAATATCATCTTAGTAACTAGGTAGCTAATCAAGACATGATAGTTGAAACATATCTCTTTTGTAATGACTATGTATCACTATTTTGACTAAAAGCAATTAAAAAAACCCCCTACATCTTAAGACTTTTCACTTTGACTTCTTATGGTTGTTGATCCCATGCTTGCGGTTGTACTCATCAATATAAAAGTCGGAGACTGTCTGACAAGCAGCAATGTGCTGCATTGAGTCAAAGATCAAGAGGGCGGGGATGACAATCCAAAAAGCATTGATAAACAGAACATAGAAATAGAAGTACTGGTAGCTGTCAGTGGGGCCATATTTGAAGCCATCCTTCCAGTTGGTCAGGTAGTAAAGGACATCGCCATAAAGCTGGCAAAGGGAGAGTAGCATCTGCAGGCCATAACGGTGATTGCTACCCTTCATAAAAGCAAAGAAGGTGAGAAATGCCAAAGGTCCATCAAACACTGCTGTCACACCTTCTATACACAGCACACCGGTGTCAGAACTGCAAAGGACAAAAAAAAGAACGATAAATAAAAGCAAGAATTTACAAAGACAAAAAGATTTTACAAGTTTATGTGATTACCACATGAAAACTATTTGAGAGTTGGAGAAGGCTCTTTTTAAAAAAAAATAAATTCCGTGCTGAATACCCATCATTTTGCCTAACTACATTTAAATTCTAAAGCTCTTAAGTTTTCCATTGTTTCATAATAACAAACTTAAAGCAAGTATGTACTGTGTTCCTAAAAAAATTTGAAGGTATAAGGACTTTATAGAGTTCATTTAAAATTCAGTACAAGCCATTAAAATGGGAGTCATCGTTGCGTCGATATCAATATTCACCAAAAATTTCTTTGTACACTGATCTCTAGAAGTAGAAATCAGGCTTTTATTAAACTACTTTCGTTTCCCTTCAAATTTCTCTTCAATCCATTATTACTTCTATGTGTACTTTTTTGTCGAACTAGTTTGAACAACCATAACTGATCTCTCAGACTATTTGCATCCCAGATTCCCAGAATTACCTCTGTAAACAAACTGATGCTGACAACCAACTGAATAGTCTTCAGTCACTCATATTTTTAGTCTTGGTTGTCTTTTTAGTATAACTTAACTACTTAAAAATGTGGTTTCCCACTTGTCCGTTCACTAACACACTTGCCACAACCAGATGAGTCTCTCGACCTAACAAGTGCAGCTGAACACTGTTTTTCTCCTCACTAATCTACCCACCTTGCACCACCCCATGACGACCAAGCCAAAAATATGAGACTGTAGACTGCATAAACCTTGTGGTCCTCGCTAAGTCACATTATGATAGATAGGCCATCAAGACAGACAGTATCTTCCTCTCAATCCTTAATTATGCTCCCCCTAGCATCCCCCCTCCTCCTCACTGTAAATGCTCATACCGCCTGAGGTTAACTATTTGATCTTGCAGAGCTGGACTAGGGCGCCACAGGGAAAGAGAGTGGGTAAAAATGGTCACTTCACTTCAATCAAAGGCCTAGGCCTTGTTGAATGCAACATCTATCACTGATCTACATCAGCTTTTCCTGTCTGACTGTTGGTGTAAAAGTTTGCTGAGGTTGACAGAGGACAACTTTCTAAAAACAGCTGCAAAAATTATGAAATTCCCTAGCCAACTATTTCAACTTTCATTAAAAAGAAAAGAGAAAAGATTGAGAAAACAGACTGATAGTGATAACCAGGCAGTAAAAATTGAGACTAAAAATTTTGATTATTGTCATTGAAATTGATTGTTTAAGACACACTTTCCTTGAAGTTGAACACATTAGAATTACCCAATTTGAGGATAACTTTGACTGTAAAACACAGATTCTTCTGTGTCTAGTACTGCAAGTTAATCAGAGTTTGCAAAGCTTCTTACAAATTCGAGAGAAGGTACTCACCTTAAATACCTGCTGTCACCCATACTGTATTCTTTCCCTGAAATTATTTAAACAGATATATATCAGCTTTACATTTTACTTCCAAAACCTAACTGTTGTATATTATTATACTCTCAATTTCAATCATGAGGCAACCAGTATTATAAACAATTGTTCTAAAATTAAAAAAAAAAAGAACTTAAATTTTAAAATGTCTAAAAATCAATTAGAGTTTTAAGACCAATTTAATTTTTATCTAAAATTTGAAATAATGAAAAATTGTTTTAATATGAAGTCCTTGCAGTCTTAAAATTAAAATCTGGATTAAAAAAACAAAACAATGGCAATCACAGGATATGTAGAGATTTTGACAGACATTTCAGATTTCTATAGATTAAAATTTTAAATTAAATACTTTACAAGTTTATTATCTATATAGGAGGTATTGCAAACTGATTATTTCTCAATTTCAATATTTATAAAATACAATTTAAAATGAAAAGCAGCTGATTTATGAACATAATAAGACCCAAATTTTATTGATTTAAAATGTAAATTTTGCAGGATTTCTGCACTGGGGCGCCATCTTATATATTTTTGTTAATGATCTATCTACTCTTCAGCTTAAATACAATTTTTAATTTTTAAATTAAAAAAATAAATCCCTAATGTTTCATTGCAGAAGCCCCATTTTCTAAAAAAAAAAATATCAAGTTTCTACTTTGAAATTCAGGCTAAATAGCTAGGGTGGCACCTTTCTGCTTTCTATAGAAATCCTAGCGTAAATTCTACAATCTGACAAAAGGTAGTCTACCTAATGAATAGTTTTTCTTCATCCTAATTTTCTCTCAAAGAGAATTGAATCTGATTTAACCTGCAAGAATTACCCAAGCTTTAAAGAGTGATAGACAAATATAACTAATGGACAATCTTTTGCTAAGACTTTAGAACTACAGTACATAAAAAAATGTGCGGGAAAATCCCAGAAGCCAAATTGACATCCTAGAGAATTTAAGTACAACTACAAGTGAGAATGAAAGTCTTAGTTTCATACACCGCATGGCTAGGGGAGAATCTCCCATTTCCTATTTAAAAATCTTAAAGTTTCTTTGAATTAACTTATAAGAATTAATGAAAATCCTCAAAACACTATAAGCTTCTATAAAATATGTCTACAGGCCCTCTTTATTTGACCCTAAATCTTTTCATTTTGGCGTGAAGTTTGGCAACTTAAACATCATTTATATTTTATAGGAAAGAAAGAGAAAGGCCAAAATTATATTCCTTAGTCCACCCCTATGCAAAGTTACGTGTAAATTTAGGCCAAAATTTTAGACTAGAAAATTTCCATAAAAAATGAGATATGAGTAAAGACCTAGATTTTGGCGTTTACAAATCTAGAGCTCTACATCCTCTACATGATTTCCTCTCCAGGTCTGCTAAAAACTGTCTTGGTTCTCTTAATTTTGTCAAGGCCAAATAAAAAAGCAAAAGAGAGAAGATCTACTTCAAACAAAATTAAGTAAGATTTACAAAAATCAAAATACAGAGACTGAGAGGTCAAATGTTTGTAACTCTACATATCATTGCAAGAGAGAGAGAGAGGAGAGATGGAGAGAGAGGGAGAGGGAGAGAGAGCGCAGTCCTAACTCAATGCTTACAAAGTTCTCCAAGTATTGTCTTATGTCCAGCAAGTGTTGCATGATATGCAGCATAATACCCTTCAACAAATATGTGGATAAATGCACAAATCATGAACCAACATAGGACAAGACGGCGTAGGAAACAAAACTTCTGGGTACGTTGACCAGTGATGATCCAAGTTACGATGGCGACTACAGCGACAACAGCTGCAAAGAGGGTTAGAATCTCTGCACCCGTTCGATCATTTGGCACATAGTGAGGAAGCTTCAAGTTCCTCGGATAATAAGGGTGCTGGGTGGACATTGCTTTCTTTGGTATGGAATCTAATTTAGACCTAGAATCAAAATTTAAATGAACAGAGAAGTTCTTAGAGTTAGGAAACTAAACAGCAGCACAGCAAAGGAAGTGAGGAAGAGAAACATTGATTCATTGAAACACCGGTCGAGCTCTCTTGTGTTGGAAAATACGGTGATTGTGAAAAAGGTGTGTATTATAGGCTAAGCGTCATGCTCAGTAAAATAATGGTTAGCTTTTAGATTTGTTTAATCAAATAGTCTGTGTGTTCATGAATAAATCTGATATAGATTTTTACAGAAATATGGGAAACTAACGTGCTCTCGTATTTAAACTGTCTCTCCGCTTCGCGATCACATGAGTAAACCAAGTGTCATACATGGATATCCAAACCGGTGAAATAAGAGTTTTTTTATTATAAGTAAAAAGCAAATCAACCGATCGTACGATAATCACGCAGGTTCGTATGACAATTTTGTTTTGTTTTGGGGAGGGGGTGGGGGTGGCGGTAAAATAAACACACTTTACAGGGTAGGCATTCCTTATGCTTCTGTGCAGATTTGTATTGCTTAACAACGGCTTAGCTTCTCTTGTCTTTTTATAAGAAGAAAAATTCTGCTGCGTTCAACTTCTTCTAACCAACACAGAAAAGGTCGAATAATGCTGAGACACATAAACCAATTATGAAGTGAACAAGAGCACTAAAATACAGGGAAAAAAGAAACCAAAGTTGTTAATAGCCTTAG
>BMAT01000427.1:103763-116586 GCA_019649035.1 Elysia marginata
ACTACTACTACTACTACTGCTACTACGTTTGGCATTAATTATTAGTTATTAAGGCCAAAGCGCTTTTAAAATATTTTCTGACAGGTCACTATCATCTGATACGCCTAATGAATCCCCAATGGAGCAGCTCCGAAATCTGAAGCAATATAACAAGATATACCACGAAGCTAGCGCATAGCACGTTTCACACCTGAAAAAAAAACTTGAAGTTAGCGCTGCATGTTGAAAAGTCTAGGCAATCTACATACTTCTTAAAATTTTTATGTATAAACTTTGGGTTTTATCGATTAACCTTACATTAAAAAGGATTAAGAGGATTTATGTCCAGCCCTTAAAGAGTCTATCTAGTCAATACAAAAGTAACGGTGAGCAAGAGTCTAAAAGAAATATAAGAACTCTTTTTAAATGGCTTTCAGAGGATTCTGATACTAAGATATAAGTATTGAGGTTGATAAATATATTTTATGATTTTATCATTGAAAATAATGAACAAATAGACAATGTTTAATTTGATAGGGTGTGTGATGGCGTGTGTAGGTGTGTGTGTGAAACTATTATTTATCTTCTTCGTTCATGTGCCTGACACTGCCGAATTTTATGACTTTAGCCTCTAGTATTAAAGTTTGATAACAACAACGATCAATTATGCCGATTCACAGTTGGCTTGAATCATTGCCTCACTTATGCTTGATCCTTTTTTTTTCCAATTTCTCGACCTGCTTGGGTAAATTGCTTTCACCATTATCCATGGACAATGATTGAAGGTGTTGCGCCAGTTGCATAAGATCGTATTGATGCATATGACTTACAAAGAGATAGATAGATAGATAGAGAGAGAGAGAGAGAGAGAGAGAGAGACAGAGAGAGAGAGAGAAAGAGGGAGAGATGGGGAGAGAGAGACTGAGAGACAGAGACTGAGAGAGAAAGAGAGAGAGACAGGGAGAGAGACAGGGAAAGACACACAGAAAGATACAGAGAGAGACAGGGAGAGAGACAGAGAGAGACACACACACAGATACAGAGAGAGATACACACAGAGATACCGAGAGAGACAGAGAGAGACAGACAGACAGACAGAAAGAAAGACAGAGAGGGAGGATAAATGCCTCACTTTGCCTGTGTCTTACGATCTAGTTCTTCATTTTGACTGTTTTCCCAATATTTCAGCCTCCCACAAAAAAGCCTTTTCTGGCTGAAAGTTCACCTCTCCTTCCATTATTATATGATGATACATGAATGTTCTACTGCAGACAGACGTAACAAAAACAATTTGTTCATGTGTATTTAAATAGAAAAGGGCTTACTATTAAGCCTACACATGTGCCGTACACAAATCCTACTATTACAGCATGCTAGAGTAAGAATAATTGAAACATTTTAAAGGTATGAAATTAGCAATGGAAGTAGGTTTTTAGTGGAAATGCCCGAAATGTCTGCCTTTAGTATGATTGGAACCTTCGACTCTTCCTCACCCACCGCCTTGCCACTTAGAGAAACATAGCTTATACCATGTCGCCACTACGCTCCTTCTAAAAGGAGTTTCATGGCGAAGGTCCTTGCTTAGCCTTTCTAAGCGACTCGCTTACTTGAACGGGAAAATCCAAATCGCACTAAAGGCAACCATTTAAATCCGGAAGCACACCAACACTTAGCCATAAACAACAAACACAGAGAACAAACGATAACATTTAAGGTATGCCTCATATGGATCTTATGAATAAGAGTGGAAGAGCCTCGACAATGCCTGCATTTTGCAAACGGAACTAACTTGGGTGAAGCTTGACACAAGTTGGTATGACCTCATGTCTGTCCGCATTTTCGCACGCCGCGAGCGGTCTAGCTATCTATAGGTAGAAGTCTGTGGCCTGAATCCATCTAGCTAACTATAAAAGATCACAGATGCCGACTGATTACGATGAAAAATGCCAATTCTAATAGACAGGTTTCAGTGACATAGGATTAAGAGATAATAGACGTTAGGAAATATTATAATCTGCACATTTCCAAAATCTTGTCCATTGGTCTTGAGGGAGAAAAGTTCAAATTAAAAAAAGTTATAGCAAAACTGTTAACGTGATTTGACAATGTATACTTTTGAAAGTGTTCTAGATGAAATCGGAGGATTTGGTAAATTCCAAATGGTTACATTAGTATGGATATTTTCGGCGTTTACTCTCTGTTCGTGGAGTTTGATGCAGATGGCCTTTGCAGGTGGGTTAAACGTAAGACAACTCAAAAAATCAGGCAGAAGTAGCTCAGACATAACAACCCTGCGAGCTGCGTAAATCCAAATCCAATAACCTTCATGCAACTTTTTAAAATATATTTTGAAAAGAAATATCTTATTATGTGTAGAAGCCAAAAGTCTGATATTTTTTAACTTCATACACGATATAACTGACATCTATAGAAGGGGCTCAAATATTATCGATGAAAAAGCTTTGAACTGTACCTGATTTAGTCCAGGTGATCTCTCATGAATTTTCACCAGAATTATTAAGTCTGTCTGAGGTCTTAAACTGGGTGCGGCAAAAGCTTGTGAAAATTAACAGGAGTGAGTTTCGATATAATGGCGAAGTACAATGTACATGTTTCAGATAACAATATATTCAGTGAAACTGAGGAGTTTGCAGTTGGTAGAAAGAGATTCGGGGCTCTCATCGGCGCGAAACCTTCAATTGTGGTACAAAAAACACAATTAAAAAGAAACAGAGAGAGAGAGAGAGAGGGAGAGAGAGGGAGAGAGAGAGAGAGAGAGAGAGAGAGAGAGAGAGAGAGAGAGAGAGAGACTTCTTAACAATGCATACATTTTTTTTCTATGAAGGTTCACTATTTGGACTAAACCTAGGCAATTTAGCACCCTCCTCGTTTTCCTAAAATTATGGAGAACACAGTTCCTAAACTAGCCAGCTCTTAGCCTACTCGCTGGAAACGTGATGTGTTTCCTATCAAGAGGTTGATAAAACATTTTTTCTTACCTGAAATCAACATAGTTTCATGCAACCCTAATAATTATAAATACCATTAGTCGAACTAGCAAACTTGTCCCCTCTACGGAGGATGTGAAGGAACTATGTTAGACCAAACAGATCTTAGCTAGAAGCATTCAAATCTCACGCTTAGAGGCCAACAGTTAAGAAAAAAAACCATAATGAGGTTGTGTTACAAAACCTGTCAAAATTCTGATAGCTTAGAACTGCCGAGAACGAAGTCTACATCCCTGTGTAGATTACATGTAAAAATGTGTAGATGAAGATTAAATATAAAAATGTGTACATGAAAATATAGCTTTATGATTTCTTTCATTATGTGTATTCTGGAACATTATATTTACAATAAAATTAAATCACTTTTAGGTTTGTGGAATTTAACGCCAAGATTCAGTTCTAGAATAGGCATAGATCTGGCTATAGATGTGGATTCTAGGTATTTCAGTGTACCTCTCAGTGTAATAGAATCTAGAACCTACCGTTAAAGTTTAGATTTAGATCTGGAGTATTGATATAGATCTATCTAAAAATAAAGATCTAGAAGCTCAAGATAAGGTTACATAATAATGTAATCACGGCGTTAAAACTCTCGGTCAAGTTCTACATTTCTAGATTTTGGAATATTATTTTTAAAATGAAATCAAATTATCTTTAGTGTTGTTAAATTTAACGCCAAGATTCATTCTAGAATAGGCCTAGATCTGCCTATAGATCTAAATATCTAAATTTGGATTCTAGATATTTCAATGCAATTCACAGTGTAATAGAACTTAGAGTTAGAATTTAGATTTAGATCTAGAATATTGATATAGATCTATAGGCCTACTCTGGATATCCAAATTTCGAATGTACGAGGGTGGGTAAAAAGTAATGCCTTTTTTGCGCTAGCTCCTAACATTTTCGATATAAATATTCCCAATTTGCACAATTATAGCTTAACCCTCAGAAGGCCAACTATAGGAAAATCGAAAATATTTTTCTGATAGCAATACATTTGTTTAAAAGCTCTTTTCTCCGTATAACTTTACACTTTTCTAATAAACTTTGTTTTTTTACTGAGAGAAAATGGCTAAACTTCAGCATAGAGCAAAAAAATTGCTCATTTTTAAACAAAATGAATAAAAAAAATGCGAAAAAGTCATGGAATTTCTACCGATTATGGTTGGCCTTCTGAGAGTTAACCTAATAGCTAAACACTCGTTTAATTTGTTTCATTTTATTTGTATCCATGTTTTTCTGAGCATAGTTCAAAATGGCTGCCCCCATGGACATTCGTTCAAAACAAAGAGCAGTAATTTAATTTCTGCTTTTGTGAAGAAGAAACCCGTAAACATACACAAACAATTGAAAATGTATTCAGGGACGACACTTTAGATTTCAGCAATGTTTGCAGGTGAGTGAAGCGCATTTATGAGGCCAGCGGCACTGACGAAGTGCAGGAAACTGTGAGCCGAAAAGTTCAAGTCATTAAAGTCCGCTGGAAAAATCATGACAACTGCCTTTTGGGACACCCAGGGAATCTTCCTCGTTGACTTCTTGTCAAGAGGAGAGACAGTCAACTCAGACTCTTATATTGACACTCTGAAAAGACTTCGGGCTAGGATACTCCGAGCGAGACCTGACATGGATAGTGAAAATGTCCTCTTATTGCACGACAATGCTCGACCCAACACAAGCACTAGAACAAGGGAGACAATCGCCACGTTTGGGTGGACTACTCTTAGACTACCACACCCATCGTACTCGCCTGTTTTGGCTCCCTCTGACTTTAACCTTTTCGGCTCCATGAAACAAGGTTTGAGAGGCAAACACAATGAGAATGATGAAGAAATGTAAAAAGGAATCAAGACGTGGTAAAAAGAGCGGCCAGCACAATTTTACGAGGCTGGAATACGTGCCCTTGTAAAGAGATGGAATATCGCTTGGAGAGAGGCGATGACTATGTTGAGAAATAGAAATTTAATCCCCATAAGATAAGCTTCATTTTTATGTATTTTGATGTATTTTCAACTAAACGTTCCCCCACAGCATACAAAAAGGCATTACTTTTTGACTCACTCTCGTAATCCCAGAGCTGTCACATAGTTATTAATTTTTGCGTCATAATTTCCATAAAATTCCCGACAATTCGTAGGTTAACGTTAGGTATTATTATTGATTAACTTCAAAAATCAAAGAATCGACATCTGACACGTTTTTCTTGTCATCACGGAAATCTGCATCAAAAGTTATGTGGACATGCAAATTTTCATAACTTTTCGTTGAGTAGTAAAAAAAAAATTATTCGAAATCGTTCTTAAATTTTTTAGCTCCATTATAATAAGATAAGAAAATAACATGAACCAACCAGAGAGACTCTCTACACATATCTCCTTTCAAGTAGAGAGTAGTTTTTTAACGCAAATTGTTAAACTAAGGACCAATCCAAGGCCCTTATAAAACGAGCCAACCAAACTCTTTACTTTCCACTTAATCTTTTAGTATAAAAACAGCACTGTGTAAGCCTCTTTTAAAAGGTTGACTTCTCCAAAGGTCCAAACAAGATGAGCGAAATTATCTCTTGGTTAGTTTTCTTTCTTCTTAAAGCAAGGTCACCATTAGTACAGACTGCCCACGTTGGTTGATCTCTTATGGATCAGGAATGCGTGGAGTGCCTCCATCGCGACGTACTGGAAGAAATACCAGCTTCTGACAAAATCTTAAACGTAGTATAAACATTATTTACCTCAAAACAATTATTGGACGAAAGACAGACAATACTAACATTAAACTAACCAACCAGATTGTCAAATAATAGATCGAAAAATCACATGGGAAAAATTATTACCCTTGTTATTGCAATGTGAAATCATGTAACATTTTCTGATAATACCCATTCTTTTCAGTGAAATATAAACCTGTACGTTTATCCCACATGAAAGAAACCTCAATGATACAAGATACAACTTACGAAAAAAAAAAGAACCAATACAAAAACCCGTCATGAAAATCATCCGCTCGCTAATGTTCAGGATCTTAAAAGTGAAACCCTTGCTTATCTCCATGCTACGTAACAATGCCGACCGTATATATCCTTATCTTGTGATGAGAAACTAACTCAACCAACAGTATGAACAACGGTGACAACAACAGCATGTGCAACAAATAACTTGTTTGTTACAAAAGATTGAGGCTGGCTTTAAAATTTGTTTTAAAAATACATAAACGTTTCTTTATATTGGTTGCAGAGATTTAACTTGTGGGAATACGGGCTCAGTGGCTTGTGCGTTAGATTTGTGATCCAACGGTTGTGGGTTGAAAAGCAAAACCAGTCCTAATGTTGTAGTAGCCTTCGGGTAGCAATTAATCCACAGATTTTTCAGGTCCATCCACCTGTGAAATGGGTAACTTTCCAAAGACAGTGCTTGAATTTTGTGGAATGTTAATATTTGAGCGCCCAACAGACAGTCGTACTGTAATGCTCTGAAGTATAAGTTAAATTTGATCTGTTATATATTGGACTCATGAGAAAAATATACGCAGACTTCAGACAACGTTTGGCAAATTAAGACCATCACCGTGTTTTAAAAAACATTTTGCTCCTCTAGGTATGGTTCCCGACTGGTTCTGCGTTACTCCGGAAAGTGAAAGTCTAGACGAAAGGTCTTTCATACAGTTCATAAAAAATGACAGCTTTTCAGAGGAACGTTACCAGGAATGTTTTGTCACCAACAGTTCTCAGTGTACGAACTTTCGGTTCTTGGGACCATACATGACAGTCACCGAAGAAGTAAGTTTCAAGGTTATAACGAAGGTTTTGGATTTTTCCTTTTTTTCATTATGTAAGGAACGTAGCGTCTTTGATTGACTTGTCACCTATTTTACACCTAAAGGGAATTGGGACGGATGGGTCGTTGGGGTACGAAAGATTGCGCCGGTTTGATCCGTGATTACATAACATGCCGCCCGAATAGGCCATCCTTGTGTTCAGTAAACTGCGCCGGTTTTCTTCGTTCGATTTTTAATCTCTCGATGATAAAGTTATTCGAATAAAAATCGATTGCGCCTAGTGTAAGAATTCATATGTCAAAATAGTCCATTAGCTCTGACTGTGAGATCACGATATGTGTTTGTGTTTGTTTAAGCGGGCGTTGAAAACCGTTCAAGTTGTTATTTTATTTTTTTTTGTGACAAACTCACTTTGACATCTGCGTTTGTGTATAAATTAGGACGTCAGAGATGAAAAAGTTTTAAAAGACTTGGATGTCAACATGGAGCTGTTTGTCATGGAAAGAGGAAACAAGGGTCTTCGCTTCAACAACTACACATACAGATTGGTAGAAGTCAACAAGAAGTCGAAGCGGTTCAGGTGCACTAAAAAAAATTGCCCGGCAAGCCTTCTTACAGACTGCGACGAACAGAATATAGATCTAGTCAAGATTGGAAAACCGCATAACCACCAAGCGCCATCAGCTCATGCAAAAGAAATGCAGACAGCCCGTGCAAGTATAAAGAGAGAACCAGACAGGCTATCATCTCAGTGTACAGAAAAGGAGAAATCAATCAAGAAGAGTTTCTTCGAAGAATATCATTCAAGTCTCTACCACCAAAAATGTGAACAACTATTTTATCAAGACATTGTTTTATCATTCATTACATTTTAATCAGTGCAATGTGCAATCAAGAATAAAACATAAACATTATTCTGCTCCAAATCCGACTTCCACCTCCCCTTGGTGAGCAGGGGGCAACAATTATCAAGACTGTTTTCGGGAGAGGTATTGAAAAAAATAAGCTTTTAAAAATTCATTCCTTGAGTTTTAGCAACAAACAGTCTTGATAGTTGGCAGACGGAAGAGGTTTCGCGTCCAAACAGGCCTAAATAAAAAATAATTATAATCAATCAATGAGAAACATATTCGACTTTCTAAAACCGGCGCAATATTCCAACAAGCAAAGCTAGCATCGTTGACTCTTCTCTTTGAAGTTTTACTACAATAGGATAAAAACCGGCGCAGTCTTCCGTCATCCGGGTCGTTACGCTTAGGTGGAAGATCTTTCATGGCAAATTAAAAAGGACATCTTGACTCTTTAAGGTATTTGATCACACAGAGGGAGAGAGAGAGAGGGGGAGAGAAAGAGAGAGAGAGGGGGAGAGAAAGAGAGAGAGAGAGAGTGTGAGAGAGAGAGAGAGAATGAGAGAGAGAGACAGACAGACATAAAAAAGTAAGATGTTTTATGTATTGACACGAGATCGCATTACACTTGTTTACATTGCACTGTTTCATCTGGTATCTCATTCCTATTTTTAACACTTGTTTTCTCAGACTTATTTTTTTCGTTATGTAAATTAAGTTGACTTAAAATTTACCGCACAGTTGGCGGAAAAATGTAACAAAATGATCAGCATCACACACAAGGTTTGTGAACTGGTGCAAAAATATAACAAGAAGAAATTCATTTCCCGATAAATGAGGAACAAGTAAAAAAAAATCTGGTGTCGTGTCGATGTAAAGTCATAAACACTAATCGTTCCGACTGAGATGTCCAGAGTTTGAGTCCTGGCTTGACTAGGCTGCCTTTCCTCTTTGGGAAAGAGGCTTCTCACACGATTCCTCACCTGAATTCAGGCGTCACATGAGTAGGCTTTTCCAGATACCGGCAATAAAAAGTCAGGATGATGGGCTGTTTTTCCAGAAAATGTACAGCTGGGTTGTACTATAGCTTAACGGGAAAACATAGTAAACATCATCGCATGAACGCAATATAAAATTAAAAACTATAAAATATTTTTTCATTAGAACTCTATCTAGCTGTCTCAATAGGGCCTAAATCAATTTTCACAGGGCAGGACAACATACAAGTTTGGAATCAAGAAAGATACTGTATTATAAGTAACAAATAAATTGGAATATCATGAGCACTCACCTAAAAGTGTTATCATTAATCAACTCTTTTCTTTGAACATTAAATACTCAATACCCCTTTCTCAAGATTGAAGAACAACAACAAAAATATCTTAACGGGCAACCTTGAAAAGTTTGTGCCCGAGTTTCCAATTAGATAGACAACAATTATCAATAAAAACTAAGATTATTCTTATCATTTACATCAATATATCTCCATTGCTACTCAATAACTCTCACCATTGACCATCCTATCACCAGTGGACACTGGTGTGTGACCGGAACTGGGTGAGGTCAACCCTCATATCTGTACAGATGACCGGGATGCTGCTAGGTTGCCTGGTCGCTGGTCAACTCGGTGACCAGTTTGGCCGGCGACGAGTGTTGAACGCGTACACTCTAGGCCATGCTTTGGTCAACATAGGCGCTGCCTTCACCAACTCCTGGCAGCTCTTTGCTGTAACTCGCTTCCTGATTGGCGCAGGCATCGGTAAACCGTTATGACATACCCATTTGTAGTAATAGTTTTTTTGCAATACGGTTAGATCAGAAATAAGTTGCTCAAGCTAACCACGTATATACGACGCTTTAGAAAGAAATGCTTTTACACTTGTTCTTGAGTAAAAAATACATAGAGGCCTACTGTCATACGAGTTTCATGATGTTTTCAAACCTAAAAAAATGCAGCTTAGGCTTAAGGTTTACGAATTATGTCAATATTTTGCCTGCTGCCCTTTTAACCCTGTTTGCCACGTTGCCTCAACAAAACGACAACAGTGGTTGACTCTTTTAAGAATACAATAGATATGCCACGCCGAGAGGTCAAAAAGTATATGAAAAAGGTTTTATGAGAAAACTAAAAGGGAGCAGAAATTTTCAAAAATGTTAAAACGTTTCAACATCGATTTTAAAAAGTCGCTAAAATAATTTGCGATTTATAAGTTTCCTTTTCTTCGACTTAACTTGAGGAATTAAATTAAGAAAAACTTATCACACAATCATTAATTCACTTATTTTTGTACACGTATAAATTTCTCTGTTGAACTCAAAGCGAGGCTACCTAATCACCTTCCTATTATAAGGTTTACCAACTTGAGGCGAAGCAAGGGCATACTATGTGTTGTATTGTTCTTAGTTCTTGATGAGACAAAGGCTGAGCAGCATTTGCTTTGGTATTAATAGAAATTTTTAGCTCGAAAAAATTGCTAAAAACTTTGGTAGATCACCTGACTGATTGCAATTCTTCTTTTACTAACTTGCTGTTCTGAGACTTATCCCGCGGAACAGGCGAAGTCCTATCAGACAAAACAAGGTTTACTAAACGAGACTCTGCAATTACCAAAGAAAAGGCTAATCGAACCAAACACCCAAATATCTTTGTCCATTTGCACCAGGGGGCATCATAACCATCGCCTTTCCTTACGGTTTGGAGTTCCTTCCCCTGAAATGGCGGCCTTTCACCGCGACATTTCCGTTCTGGGGTGCAGGGGTCGCCATCTTTACAGGTGTGGCATACTTCCTGCCCGATTGGCGAAATCTACACTTGGCGCTCGGCATTCTAAACATCCCATGCCTTATTGGTTACTGGTGAGCAAAATGTTTATGGGACCTATGATAAAAACATCTAAAATGAGAATTAAATGTATTTTTTTCATGCTAAATGGCTTTTCTGAAACTTTGCTCTACCTATTTGGTTTACTATGGTCTAGCAACTGGCGGCCACAAGTTTACCATCAAGTATTCTGATCTAGTCTTAGTCCTAAAAATTATTCTGCCCTAAAAGTATATGTGTGGAACAATATTTAATATAATGTATTTCCGACCTGCTTTGTACGGCAAAGCTCCAAAAGCTGTGTTTCTTATAAAAGCAATACGGTAGTCTTTCAACAGAGGGGTAGCAGAACATATACAGTATGCATCATTACGCTATCAAGATCAATTACTACCAGCAAATTAGTACCCTAGAAAGAGTTGTGGAGAGTGTTTGGACATTATTGATGTGTTCAGTATAAAAATAAATTCTGGCATATGAAATTCTTTATTCGTATACATTTTTTTATTTCCTTTATCACTCACATCCCCTCTAGTTATCTTTGATCCTAGAAACATCTCATATTTTATGCATCACAATTTTCCTAGCTGTTATTAAGAAAAAAACTTCCCGTTTATTGAGCCCATATGACCTCTCCGTCACGTTTCTAGGGTTAGTTAATAAATTTTGGTTAGCTGGCTTGGCTACCGATACGCAGTAAATTAAATGCTAAATCTTTGTCAAGACAGCAAAACACCTTTTCTCTAGTCACATACCTAAAGCAAAAAAAGAAAAAATTTACACCACTCATACAAGAAATATACTTCACTAGTGGCACAGCGTAAATTTGTAAAATACTTCTGTTATAGTACCAACAAAAACCTTTTGTAGTTATTACTGGTATGACGTGGCTAAGATAAAACCCAATACCTCATTTTTTTATCTCGTAGGTACGAAACATTTACATAAAACTTCTAAAAGCCAGGACTCTTTTTTAATATACATACATGTATGTTCCAAAATGAAATCTTCAAGAGCCATTTCTCATCAGTATTTGAAATGAATTCCAGATGCAATACAAGCGTAGGTGGAAAAACGTTTTTATGACAAAACTAACTTTGGTGCCATGCCTGACTGTGTCTGCACAACAACACTAAAACTCTCGTTAGCAAATGGCATGAACTTAGGATGCAATCACTTGTATAATGACGTTGTATTATTCACCAGGAAAACGCCAGAATCAATCCGCTGGTTGGCTGCCAAAGGCAAGAAAGATGAGGCGGAAGCCGTCTTGCAAAAAATGGCCGACACTAATGGGAAGCCACTTCCTCCGCACACCGGAGAGTTATTGGAAACGGTATAGAGCTGTTAATAGTTTTGCTTTGATGCGGGACCTTTAAAATTTTGCCAGACTCATGAGTGGACTGAATCCCTGAAAACACTGTTAGGCAGATTATGTTTATGTACAAAGAATATGGAGATTGCCTCTTACGCCCAAACAACTAGCTGTAGTATTAAAATCGAAGTAAACTACAATGTTTTGAATGTGTATGCATGTTATTCAACTGCACAATCCAAGCTATTCATTAAAATGACTTTAATGGTTTTCGCAGAGCCGAAGAAAGCAATCATACCCGCATAAATAAGATGAAAGCCAGAAAACTGAGGTGTGCGTGAATATCTCTGTGATAGAGGAACTAAAGGGGACGATGATTTTTGGAAAAGAAGGGAAAGAAATTTAAACAAAGCCACCTTAATGAGACCATCTCTTGAATTTAAAGGATTTTTTAATCAAAATTATGCTAGAAATCAACCTGATAAGCGTTGGTGTTTTGTGTGGAAATTTTATTTCTTGATTTATGAAACAAACCAATCCAGTTTTGAATATGTCAAGGAATAAAACAAACCAACTCCTGGCATTTCTGGTGCTACGACGATCGTTGATAAAAGGATACATTCCAAACAAGTTATTAGCGTACTTTGGTAACAAATGTACAACACTGATAACTTGAAGTGAAATAAATGAAATCTAAAATGAGATTTCATATGATGTTTGCAATGATATGCTTTAACAGTTCCTAACGTACGTCTCATGCCGTTTAATTTTTAATTCGTATTTTTCCACAGTCAATAAAAGATCAGTTTATTCCCAATGCCGAGCAAGAGAAGGTTATATCGTATGCGAATTTGTTTGGAACTCGGTACATGGCCAAATGTACAATCGTCGTGTGCTTTTTCTGGTCAGTTGCCTTTTGTGTATCTATCATTTGACCAAACTCTTTTAAAAAATGATATTGTTCAAACTATGATTGACGAAATGCTGATTTCGTCTCGAAAATCGTCATTTTCACAGCGGGAAAAGACTAATTTTGTGGCGGTTGTTGTCATGTCATCATCATCATCATCATCATCATCAT
>BMAT01000427.1:139862-157820 GCA_019649035.1 Elysia marginata
TCTTCTTCTCCTTCTTCTTCTTCTCCTTCTTCTTCTTTTTCTTCTTCTTCTTCTGTTGATCTGCAAGCCATCTTTGAAGTATTCTCGCTGATCTTTCTTACCTTTACTTGTTTAGAGTCAGGTAATTTTCCTTCTTTTGATTCATAAATTAACAAATTGTAAGATAACATAGAACTTCATTGATCCGATTGTGAGAAATTTAGCTATAGACCTAACAGTCATTCGAAGCTTCAAACTTTAACGGTAAAGCGCATTTTTTTCATCGTCTAATCATACCCAAGTTATGAATGCACTCATGATGCATTTTTGTGTTGTTTATGGAGATTCACGAACTTCATTCTTTTTGCCTCATTATTAATTATACGTCTACTTTACCACACAAGGACATAAATCTTCTGGTAGACCCTTTCATGAGACTTGTCCAAGTTTTATCAAAATGCATAGATTTTTCTGATTTATGTCCACCAATGTTTAATAAATGAGTACATTTCGGAGGCTATTTCGTAGCGGCTAACGATTTTCAATAGTTGATTGACATTTCTTGATACCGTATTTAGATATATGTATACGGGCAACTCTCTGGCTTCTCACGTACATAATAATGGTAATATTAGGATAACTACGGGTCGGATGAGGCCCCTGCTCATGTTTGAAGACTTGCATGCATAAATACTTTGGCAACATCTATACGAGGATTGCGCTTGTGGGATAAAAGAGAGGGAAGGCTTTGGTAAACTGGTAATCATTGTTAAAACCCCAGACTTGATATGGTTAAATCACCGAAGTAATTACATCGGCAAAGGTTACACATTGCATTCCAAATCGTTGAATTCTACACTACCCATAGTCCCAGCTACAAATCTACACGAACAGACCATACTGGTATACACAAAGTAAATGAATGCTTAGATTTCTTAAAACTACCAATCTTACCAATATTGCTGCTGCTGTTACTGCTGCTGCTGCTGCTGCTACTGCTGCTGCTGCTACACTACTACTACTACTACTACTACTACTACTACTACTGCTACTGCTACTACTACTACTACTACTACTACTGCATACATGTTTGAACTCGAGGCTTTTAAATATTACATCAAACTTTTAAAGCACTGGAAACCCCTCCACTGGTAGAAGAAAGTATTTTTGATCAGTTCTCAATTATTTTCGCTCGTGATTTTGGTATAATTTGACCCTTTCCTTTCATTGTAAAAATTGAACTTTCAACGTTGTTTTTTTTTATTTTGTAAGGATAAAACTTTGTGCCCTACTTCGCTTTAAAAACCCTCGTGCAATGTATCCTTCTCTTTTGGGCTAGTTTCTTACGAACCCTTGATTCTCGGGAAGGACAAAAATGAAAACGCGATCATAAAAAAACCCAGAGGTCTAGAAGGAAGACGCAGAACGGGGAGGAGAGTGAGTAAAATGTTCAAATGAGCCCACTTTAGACCAATAAATATTCATAGTTTGCATTAGCCCCGGGTCTGGCCCGCCCGAATCTAGCTGTAGGAATCGCCATCGATGAACGGTGTTCTCTAGACCCGGGAAAGGTAATTCCAGACCCTGTGTGGCTCCACACACCATCTCATTACCCTGCGTCACTGCCTCACAAATGGCGAAGATGTCGTAGAGAACGTAGAAGCAACAAAAAATGTAACTGGAAATGATCTTGATTCGTATTGCGCTGGTGTCAATGGTCAATTGAGATAGGAAACGGGGTAACTACAGATCATTCAAGAAACACGGTGATAGCTTTACAAAAGCTTTTAGGGAACGGAAAAGAAAGATAATAAAAGAAAATTTAACAGTTTTGAGCATGGAGTGAGAGTATTTCGATGAAGGTTGAACGGAAGGAACGAGTGGAAACTGAGAAAGAGGGCAAGGTGGATACTCAGCGGATGTAAGACTAGTAAAGAGTGGATTAGAATACAGGAGAGGTGATAAGAAGACGGTGAAAAATAAAGAGAACAAACTTTAATGTTTGAAGAGAATAGAGAGGTAAAGAAGAAACGGCAGGAAAATATCAGAGGCGACGATATGAGATCTTTGCGTTAGGAGAAGGGGAAGATAAGGTGTATCCGTATAGACAGTTTCTATTTCTCTTCTTATAATTTGCTTCATTGTGAATTGAATGGGCTTCTTGAGGACAGAAAGTGTAGAAATTAGCAATGTAGAACAAGTGAAGATTGGCTCCTTGAATGGAAACTGTTGGAACAATCAGTAGAAGTTTTGATTTGGTCGAGCTTAAATATTATTTTCTCTTAATTATCACAAGCTCTAGATGTTTCGTGACAACTTTTTTTCTTAACCACCATTTGAAGCAATCTTTTACGACACAATCAAACAACGGTGTTAAATTAGTGTTCATTTTTAAGAACGCATGTAAGAGAAACATAAATGGCTAATACTACATTATCACCAAGACAGAGACAATTCATTGACTCGTCAGTTCTTTTACTGTGTTGGTCGAATTGAATAAGTTTAAATATTTTTTTTTCTATGTGAATTAATTCTTTTAAACATTAACTTCATGCGGTACGAAACATTTTAGAGAGCATCTAATTCATTTAAGATTTAGATTTATTTGCTCTAACACAGGTTTTTGTAATTAAAAAACCATAGCGTTAGAATACGACTGCTTTTATAACTGTGCTTGATCCTAGAAATCAACGCATAGCGATGCCTAATTCTAAATATTGCATGTATGCTCTGAACAAGAATGTTTCTGCAACATTGACAAAGTAGAGAGACCGAAGTTACCGAACTCAAATCCCGTTTTGACACTAAAATCTTCAGATATGTTAGACCTTGAAGCAGCGTTTATTTCGTCGACTAGAACAAGTCTCTTAAAATTATCCACACATACAGATGGGGATGTTATCCTGATTAATTCGAAGCACGACAGGTAATATGAACGCTGGTCTCCCAAAACAGAAGCCGCTCAAAGGCAGCCATACAGATTGGGAGATATGTATCTCGATCCATGTGTTTACAATAATGACTTCTAAGATCATCTCAGGTTTCCCGTAGCATACTATAATTTCAATACAGATTCCTACCTCTTCCCCTCTGCTGCTGTTACAACCACTATGTGCCTCTCTTTCTTTCTTTCTCTTCATCTCTTTTTTTCTCTCTCTCCCCCTCTCTCTTTCTCTCTCACCTCTCTTTGTTTCTTTCTCCCCCTCCTCCCTCTCTTTCTTTCTCTCTCTCCTCCTCTCTCTTTCTCTCTTTTTGTTTTCGCCAGTGTCCACCTGCGGACCCCTTAGATCTCCCAAATTTTCATCTCTCTTTTACTTTCTCCTTGTCTCTTCTCATGTTCATTTCTGTTTCCAGGTGTCTCTCTTTGGATTTATCAAGTGTCCTCAAAATTAATTTCTAGCCTCGACTCCTTCCTTCCGCCCACTCCCTCTCTCTCTCTCCCCCCCCCTCTCTCTCCCTCTCTCTCCCTCTCTCTCTTGATCTTCTACAAAATCACACACATCCACTCACTATTCTCTCTACGGGTTTTTTGAGTAGTACACATATATATGTCAGGTCGATTTGTCCATATTTTTTACCACATCTTCCTCTTAGTTACTCATATCTTTAACTCTACGTATAAAATTTAGTTTAGTCCATAAGCATATTTCTCTTTCTCTTTCCCCAGACAACATGGACTCCTTCAAACAGTGCAATCTGTCGCACGAGCTAGCGATGGGGGAGGCTATCAAGGTATCCGGCAAGAGATATCCACCGCCTCCATTTGATCTCCCAGCTTCCTGTCTGGTACGTCAGGTTTTTTACTGAAGCTGTCCATCAGCTACATGATATTGAGAGACACAGTTAAAGAAGGAATCCAAAAATGTTTTCTCATACTCTTAGCGTTCAAAAAGAGTTTAAATACACATGCAAATAATCAATTTTGTAGTAATTCCTAATAGGGTTTCTTTTTTTTATACATGTAGGATGAACCCTTTTTTTCTTAAAGAATCATACTTTTTGAAAACTTATATTGTCCCTTGTCTAATGCAGCAAGCAAATTTAATTAATAAAGACCCCAGAACTGGAGCAGATATTATTTACCTATTGTATGTATGTATTTAACTCCCAAAAATACTATTAAACCACTCATTTAAATATGCATATTGTCTCTCTACTTCTTTGCTTCACCCCCCCCCCTTTCTCTAAATTCTTTATTCATTTCCATGATATGCATTAGCCAACCTGCCCATTCTACGAACATAGAAAATGAACGATGATTAAGTTGGCAGACATATATGCCTATACTCAACACTGATATTTAGAGCACAAAAGAAAAAAGAAAACTTAAAGATGTTATGTTATAAAATATGTCAAATTGTTCACGTTTTAATTCAAACTTAGCATTGCCTAGATCCAGATCTAAATGTAGTATTAGATCCCGGTATAGATTAGATGCGGTGCATTGGCTAAAATTTAAAAATGTCTACCGGAAAACGCTCTTTTGCTTCAGCACATGTAAAGGCTTTAAAACGGTATAAGAAATTTTTTAAAGTGTATAGACTATTGTGAAACCTAAAATATACCTATGTAAACCTTTTTACAGGCTTCTGTTTTTAAATCTTCAATTTTTTTGAAGCTCTGTTTTGTCTCATATCCAGGAAGAAGATGCTTACAGTTCTGCACATTGTGACATACCTGATTGCTCACTCGTTACGATCCTCCCCCCACGTTTCCCACCCATTCATTCTGGTTTACCTCGCTATTCAATTGTCCTTTACCCCCTACATGATCTTCGTCTTCCAAAGCTTCACCTGAGCACGTCCGCCGCGGGCGAGTATGATGAGCTGTGTATCCAGTTGGAGCAGCACAAGTACATCAAGAACTGTGTCACAATGCTCACAGTGGACGGGCTAAACGCGAGATTCTGGTCCGACAAAGAGGTACGATTTTGACTGGCATTGAAATAGTACCACGCAATATGACTAAATCTATCTAATCTTTCTTTACCTCCCACTAATTTTTTACCCTACCTCATTTTTTGCATTTTTTATATTCCTAAGTTTTCTTTCCAACTCACCGTTCTTGGTTTTAGTTCTCTCCTTCTGTTCATATGCTGCTTCATGTCTTCTGACGGTCAATGAATCTTTTGCTTTATTTAAAAACTGTTTGGCATTCATCCATATAATTAGTTTTTTCCTCACAAGGTACCATAGCAAAAATTAAACACAATTCGCAAAGATTCGAGCTCGCAAACTTCACAGTTTACTGTAAGAGGTCTCAGTATAGGTTCATAAGACATACTTGTATATTTATGTCTAGCATAACGATTTCCGGGAAAATGGACTGAGTACAACAGCAGGCTATCTACACTGATTGTCGGCTCGCTCCTCATGCAAGTTTCCCAACCACAAGCAGTTGTCTACGATATTCATCTACCCATCACAGCTCCGCCTCTACTTAGAGGTTGGATGCCTTGGTGCGCCACCTGTCTCTGACCGCCGACATTTCTCTTCATTGCTTGGTCTTCATGGACATAAACTCGGCAATATTTTCGATCCAGTTTTTTTTGTATGCGTCTTCTCCCTTGTTTGCCGTCCAACTTCCCTCAAAAAATCAGCTTTGCCAAAGTCACTCTTTGTAACAATCATGTATATTTCTTCTTCTTTTTTTTCATTCAACCGTGTGATTATGGTCTTGACGACATCTTTAGTTAAGTTTTTAGTCTTCCGCAGTATTCTTGTAGTTTTACCCTGTGGCCACATTTCAAAGGCTTCGATTTTTTCAGTGATGTAGTGTACGTCCATATTTCGCATCCATATGTCATCGACCTTTATCCCTACTTTTGGGAATTCACTTTTGTTGAATAGGAACATAATTTTCCCCCCTCATGCCTGAAAAAGCCATATTTTTAGCTTTTTTTTCTTTTATCCACCATCTTTAAATAACTTTTGGAAGCTAACTTCATCTTCATCTGAAATTAACCAGATTGTATCATCAGCATAAAAAAGAAGACTTTTTATGTTTTAATACTTTGATACTAACCCAGGATATAGAGGTTAAATAATGTCGCCACTAAATGAATCTAAAAATAAGTTGTTGCTCACTCTTTAACGATAGTCATGCATTAAAACCATTTTCATAAGCTCTACTTTATTGCTAAGGTGCTTGGATGCAACGATACGAGCTCTAAGTTGCGAGGATTTGAAGAGATGTGTTCAAAAGGCAAGCATCTGACCTTAAATCTGACCCGACTCAACCCGAAACACATGGAAGGAATGACTTTCACGGCTGTGGTCCAGGTCAAGAGGCACACCTGTAAGACACTGACTTATATTTGATGCTTATTAATAGAGTAAAGTCGTCTTTTCTGCAGTTAAAGTGTTTGGGGAACAAAGATTAGGGTCAATATTATACTTGGTACACCGTGCAATGAGGTAGTTCGGCATAGTTTTTCCTACCACCTTTTTGGATCTTAAAAGAGCTAGCTACCGACTAAGTGATAGGTATGCTCACTAGAGCAAAACATATTATGACCAAAATGAGGATAAAACACGGGATCTCATAATTGGAGACAGCCGCCCCAACGACTGAGCCACCGCTCACACATACAACACATATGGTGTCTAAAGTCCCTAAATTCCGCGGGTTACATGGTATATAAACACTAAAAGCGCTGGCTTTATCTATATTTCAGTCAGGACACAAATTCTTTACCATCTTAAGACGCAAGTGAAATGGACTACATGATTGGTAATGATAATGAGGGCAATAGTAATAATGATTGATACTTCTTCTACATGAAATCGGCTTACGATTGGTTTAGACTGATAGCGCTTATAACACTCGATTCCAATGATTAGCAATTATTTTAAACGATGATTTTGATGATAATGAAAATTTTAGTTATAATTCTGCCAACTTATATGTTAAGGTTAATGATTGTATTAAACACAACGTGAATACCCGTAACTTAATACAAAGATAATACTGAGGCTTCATAAATCTTTTGTTACGCGCCATAACAATAATATTCCAACCTATCTTTCACTTTCAGATTGGAAATTAAAATCCCACCTGCTTACATTCCAAGTAATTATTAACGTTACATGGATCAAAATACAAAACATAATCATGACTTTGTGACGATTAATTCACAGTATACACAACTTAACACCATTGTTTTGTCCTCAGATTGGGAAATCATCTCCAAGGAGCAGTCACAGTTGAAGGGCCTCAACTTTGTGAAGGGTCTCATCTACTTCGTCGCCTGCATCGACTCCGTGGCGGGCATCGCGGCCGCTATCTTGGCCAACATGATCCGGAAGCCGAGATCTTTCTGGAAAGGTTGGGCAGAATCCTTCGCTGTCGCTCAAAAACGAGAGGCGGTTCACTATGAAGGTCAGTTTTCATGAGGAACAAAAATAAAAAGTTGACAGTTTCTGTGGGCGTAAGCTCTTTTCTACAAGGTTTTCTTGTTCAGTTGGTCAGCGTCAAAACAAAATTAATTTTAATATGTAGTGTTACTAATAAAATAAAGGTGTTTGATAAATCACTAGTATATTTCGCGTCCTCGGTGAATGAGTCGGATTTTTTTTTGACATTCAATGAAGTGGCTGTTTCAAATAAGAAGACGTTTTTCTAAAATTCAAAGCGTCAAGTTTTTCATATAAAGTTAGCCATATTTTGTGGAAGGATATTAAAACTTTGGTTGTTTTGAAACATAAAGAAAATGATGGAAAAAAGATATTTGAATGGCTTCTAAAATGGGATGTCCGACTTCCGATCCATTCGTGCTGAATGCGAGACCTATATGCATTGGTGGACATTAAAAAAAATCATACAGGCTTGTTAAAAAATTAGTTCAATGTCTTTTTTACATCTTGATTCATGTCGTATAAAAGAATTTTATTTACTGAGACCCCGCTAAAAAGTGAGCATACAGAAAGTCGTTTTATTTTTAAGGGATTTGAAGAGCAAACCAGCCTGTTCTCTAGTTACAACCCTCATTTCCATACATTGTTTCAATGACGTTATAGTTTCACATGGTGCAGTAGATCATATAACTTTCATGTGTGACAAGAGCATTTAACTTAACACTTATCCTTAAAAATGAAAATGTCAAAGATCCCTAAGTCGAGCCGTTTTGTGAGAATTTCAAAATGTCCAAGGTTTTAACTGCACGCAAGTTTTTTTTTTAAACAAGAATTAAGAAAGCTTACTATTATGTAAATAACTAAAGTCATTTCTAACAAATTATTATTGTTAGCAAGAGGGCTGGAAGATTTTTATGCTTGGAAGATCCCATCGGGTACTGAAACTTTTACTGGCAGCTCCTTGGTTAACATTCATGTCCTTGCAGACATTGAGGTTGTTTTTTTTACATTACATGGAGCGGTATTATTGAGTGCATACAAATGTTAGAGCCGCATTGAAAAATAAAAAAAGAAATAAACCAATAAATATGTTTTAAGAAAAGGAAAGTACAGTGTTGTTAATCAAAGTTAGAAAGTCCACAAAACCAATTAAAAGCAAGGCCACAGGCACTGTTTAGCAAAGTATATGATAGAAGCTGCACATATCGAGCTGCTCTGATTCAGCTGTTCAACGTTGTACTTGGCAAAACGCTAACGATCATCTTCACAAACGCCGACAATGATAAATAAACACATTACTGAGCTATGATAGTGATCATCTCCACGAATGCCAACAATACTAAATAACATAATTACTGTCCCACGCTAGCAATTTATCTCCACAAATACCAACAACACTAAATAATAACATTACTGAGCTATGATAGTGATCATCTCCACGAATGCCAATAATACTAAATAATAACATTAATATGACATAATAGTTAATCTCTACAAACGCCAATAATATTACATAACAACACTATTATCCCACGCTCGTGATCATCTCTGCAAACGCTAGCAGTACTAAATTGTAATCTCGTTAAGCTTGGGAATAAGATATATAAATAAGGTAGCTTTATTCATCCAGAGGAAAATCCATTTTCACAATCTTTTGTCACATATATCGTAGAAAGTTTCAATTTCATCTCTGTCTATCCAACTTACTGTACTTTGATTGACTGTTGATTAATTGCGCACACAGAGACTAACTCCAAGCAACAATAAAACGTTCATTTTTGTAGGAAGAATAACAATTATAATGCAAGACATACACGGCCAAAATATAGAATATTACAACCGAATATCAAAGTAGCAGATTATATCTTTCTAAGTTGTTTGGTCATTAAGGGCAGTGAGCAATTTTTGTGACATTTTTAGATATCTGATTTAACACCATTTTACGCAGTTATGTTCCCTGTATGACATTGGATAAGTTTTTTAAAACATAAGTGTCAATTACCGTACCATATTATGAATTGTACACATAAAAATGGTTATGTACCCTAAAAATTAAAATTAAAAAAAAACGATAAAGAGACCCAATATTATGAAAAGAACAAAATTGAAATGTTTTTCTTCTGTTTCAGTGAACTACCCTGAGGTGTCAGGCTGCCAGGTGGAAGAGATTGCTGAGGCCAAGCCTTACTAAGATCGTATTCCATAAGGTCAAGGGAGCCACAGAAGTCAATGGAGTCAAAGAGGTCAAAGGCTTCAAAGGGAGCCAATAAAGTTAATGGACTAAAAGAGCTCAAGGGCGTTAACGGGAATCAAGGAAGTCAATGGAGTAAAAGAGTTCTAGGGCGTCATAGGGAGCCAATAAAGTTAAGGGAGTAAAAGAGTTCTAGGTCGTCAACGGGAACCAAAGAAGTCAATGGAGTAAAAGAGTTCTAGGGCGTCAGAGGGAGCCAAAGAATTCAATGGAGTAAAAGAGTTCAAGAGCGTCAAAGGGAGCCAAAGAAGTCAATGAAGAAAAAAAGTTCAAGAGCGTCAAAGGGAGCCAAAGAAGTCAATGGAGTAAAAGAGTTAAAGAGCGTCAAAGGGAGCCAAAGAAGTCAATGGAGTAAAAAAGTTCAAGAGCGTCAAAGGGAGCCAAAGAAGTCAATGGAGTCAAAGAGTTCAAGAGCGTCAAAGGGAGCCAAAGAAGTCAATGGAGTAAAAGAGTTCAAGGGCATCAAAGGGAGCCAAAGAAGTCAATGGAGTAAAAGAGTTCAAGGGCATCAAAGGGAGCTAAAGAAGTCAATGGAGTCAAAGAGTTTAAATGGGGTGAAAAGGTCAAGAAAGGCAACGAGACCACGAAACTTGTTGCGGTTTTGTCAGCATTAGAAGTTCGTTTGTTTTACTGTACTCTTCATGATAACGAAAAAAAAATAGCCACACAGTTCAAACATAATTACAGTTACTTTAATAGCATACAGTAAAAAGGATGTTCAATTAGCTCATTGAAGGGTACATCGATTGCAATGAAAGTCATAGTTGGTTTATGAATAAGCGTATCGAAGGCTTTGGATAAAATCTTTTTGCATTAAGGTAAGCTACTAAGAGGATCAGTCTGTTTTTTAAAAATAACTAAAACAAAGGATTTTGACTTTGTATGGCTTTTTATCTTAGCAATTTGTATGCCATTGAACAAGAGATCACATAAGTATATAAGATCTTAGATAAATGAGGATCAGAACTTGAAGGGACGTCAAGTGAAACCGGTTCGAGATAGCATTAAATATCATAAAACTTGTATGTAACGAGATTGTCAAACTTTTTAAAAAAAATAAGGTTGAGAGAGGATATGATTTTCTGAATGACCTGATGTTTTGCAAAATCTAACTGCTTTCTATAGAAAAATTTTTACTTTATACTTGTTGTTATATCATTTAATTGATGATAACTATTTAAGTTATCCTTGGGAGACTAAGAGGCAGTAACAAGTCGAGTAATAGAGAGAGAGAGAGAGAGAGAGAGAGAGAGAAAGAGAGAGAGAGAGAGAGAAAGAGAGAGAGAGAGAGAGAGAGAGAGAATGAGATAGAGAGAAAAGGACCGAGAGGAAGAGAGAGAGAGACACATACACACAGATAGAGAGAAAGAGAGATTTAGAGAGAGTGAGAGAGAGAATATTGTTGTACTGGTTATAAGCACTGTATCCCAATGTAATGTTTTTACGCCATATTTGCGTCTTATGCTGTGAATGGTAGCCATAAGCATCTGTAGTAATATAATAGGTATGTATTCAATATAATTCTCTTGTTTTGGTAGGGTGAAACGCGGATGTTTGCAATGTTAATCATTTGATACGACAATCTCTTTCAAATGCATAGTTGCACAAGAAATAGTTTTCAGAAGTTTTGGCTTTTGACAAAAACTCACAGCAATTTTCATTTCTTTGTCATTTAAAGTATGAAACTTTCTACTAAATTATCAAAACAAACGGAAGTGTCTATAAAGGTAAGTCATAAGTGATGTGCTTTATAATTTAAGTTTAGATTATGTAAATGAACATACTTAATTTCTTTATCTGTATCAAACCAAGCCTTTTCTGCCAAGATATTTTCCACCTTGTGTGACTGTGAGGAGATTCGGAAATAGTCTCCGATTCTCTCTGCTTCGAGTAACTTCCGTTAGACGCTGAAGATTCTATTTGTTTTGCGCTTTTTTAGACCACTGTGTAAAACAAACTCGTAGACTTCAAAAGCGTTGTGGGAGACAAAAGTAGAGTTGAATTTTTTTGCTTATCTGTTTAAAGCAGTTCCATTGCTGGGCCGGCTGATGTTTTAATTCCTGTATCCTGTGATATTAGTTATTTTTACCAACTACGGCTGCATAGATGCCATAATATTTGGCTGCATTTGATTGAAATCTTTGGAAGATTTATTGACATGAAAAGAATGAGTAACTAACATTATCACCGAATGTATTGCCGTCGTGGCTATCTTACTACCTGTTTGATGTATGTAATAGTAATTGTGCTGGAAGCTGTACCGGAATTTAGAGGTAATTAGTTAATGTTGCCAATGTATGCCTATCGACTTGTATGTTTGTTCTCATGCCGTTTGCTTTTATTGGCAATCCCTATACTATAAAACTATAGACAAATCAATGATGAGAATGTATTAAGTGTGAAAATTGTAAAAATAAATTAATTTTACCATCCCCCTCCCCCCTCCGCCCTTTTCCGAAGTAATGCGTTTTACAGGGTTTTTCAACCCAACTAATTTGGAAAGAAACGCGAATTATATCTTAAATATGCAGCATATTTTAAAGAACTCCATATAGACATTTTTGAGTCTGGAAGGAAAGCAAACAGATATTCTCTCAAGAATTTTGACTCGTTCAATACTTAAAAAAGCACTGATATCAAAATAGATTCAATTTACTGCAAATAGTCTAAACTTTATAATCATGATAAGTTTGGACATCTTTCAGTTTACCTCCAAACATGCAAACACTCTTATGGGTAAAACTTTTACACAAAGTATGCTTAAATCGCAATCTTTCTCCTAACACCTCAAATCTGATGCAAAGCTCTGTTAAGTTTTCAATAGACTCAATACGGTGTCCTTTACTGAAAGTCGAAAATTTTGTAAGAAACAGTGTCATTCTGTCTGTTTATAATTCTCTTTCAGGTAGTGTTGTTAATGGGTATATTTCATTTGTATATTAGTACTATTTCGTGCTTCAGCATTGAAAGAGGTTATGTGGGTTATTTTTTTTTAATAATAACTTGCATATATTTACATTGCTTTAACAGCGTATTGATTATTATTGAAATATTCTTAATTGTGTTGCCTTAAAACATGTTCGTAGTTTTCTAGTAAATGTTAGAAATAAAGTTAATAAAAAAACTACAAATTGCTTGTTCTGTGTTGTTTTTGTGATTGTTTTTGCAAAAAGCATTTTTTCACTTGACAAGACATTCAGATGAAGGTAGAATCTCAGTTTGAACTGACAGCTAATACTAATAGCTGATAAATGATGACATTAGGCCTTCCTGTTTAGAATCATATCATAACATTTTTCATTATAGTCGAATTTATCACAAGCTTTGGATATAAATATTAGGCAGTGACTATATTCGGTAAGAGTTCGGCCCACGCTGACATCATCATTGGTATTTCTAGTAAGATTTCATTTTTTAATGACACACTTGAAAACAATAGTCAAAACAAACAAAAAATCCATTGAATTAAAAAAAAACGTTTGTCTCATTATTACTTTTCATTGATATCAATGTTACGTATATATAAAAAAAATCACCAGAATTAAACGTTCAATTTATTTTAAAAAAAAAGGACAATTTTAAATCGCTTAGGCTTTCTTCATAATTCTGTACAGACAGTGATCATTTTTTTCCTTTTGTGTTTTCGAAACCTTTGGGATTTTCTGTTATTAGTTTGTTATCTTCATAACCCAGAAGAAAGTGTGTTTAGACAAACATTACGGTGAAATTCCCTTATATTTGAGATCAAAGTACAGAATAGAGATTGAATAAACAGAAATATTAAAAGAGCTACAATAAGTATTAAAGAGAATGAAAGAAGAGTAAACAGTAAAAGATCTACCACACTCATAACAAATCCGCACATGATAGTAAAGAGAAACATTAGATAGCGTATTCATGAAAAGTTTATAGTAACAATAAATGAGGGATAGAAGAGAGGATGAACTGGATTTTTTAAAGTAAAAAACAACAACCTTGATACATGAAGCATAATTTTATGTAATAATGAAGGGTTAAACAACAACAACAATAACAAAAAAAAAAACCAACCAAAAACTGGAAATTAAAACTTGTGAAGATTTACAGCACCTCCCTGAGCTTTGCTGTGTATTTTTACTGGATGCATAAACTTTTAAACCTTATCTTTAAACAGTAAAGAGCTCTGAGACAAGGAACTATAATTCTCCACTTGAGTCTTAATATCAAACAGAACATTGTCTCGTTTAAGTCAAGTAAACTCTAGCAGAAATAATAGGTGCAAGTTTCAAGTGATGCCACACACCTACGAGTGAAATTTAATAAATGACTTGCATCAAGCGACTTGATCAAGTAGACTTTAAAGTCTGTGGCAACCTTTCTACCTAGAATCTTCATTTCTCTTCCACCTGCTTCTCAATGATCTCTCATTGTATCCACAGGTACATAAAACAGAAAAGAGCTGGCCATTCAGCTTAATCAACATACTATATCAAACTTTATAAGAAAAATGATTATATAACCAAGGACAATCATGATCAATTCGTAAACTACATGTACGAAAAATGTCATTTATGACACAAAAGAGAATATCGGTACTTTTCTAATGGGTCCATCCCCTGTGCTTTAATCGTTAATATGGCATAATCATATTTAACTGTTGCTAAAAAATAATAAACTTCAAAAATGAAAAAAAAATTAAATGAAATTATCGCAAATCCCAAAATTTTGCAAAATGGATTTAAATATGAAGTATACTGCTTATTTCTTTTTAATTTTGAACGTTCAATTCCTCGTTAAACTGCGGAACATTTTTGGTAGTACACCTTGCAAATAAAGGCACATTAGCTTCTCTTATTATATATCGCACATCTCACTCTCTTAACAAACGTTTTTGTACCAACAAGAAGAACTACAACGACAACAACAACTAATTATTACTCAATGAAAGACATCAATGGGTTTTGACAATACTCTTAAAATGATTTTTTTAAACTTCACGTTGAACGAAATTAATTGAGCCAAGGCTCATAGAACCTAAAAGACAATCTTAAAAATGCGTCATAAAGTATTCCAATAAACATTTTGCTAAACAACTTCATATGTCAATGACGCGTTTTTTCTTTGTTCTTTCCAAGATATCAGGCCTGTATCTTCTGCAACCAACACTTTCCGTAGACATAAACATGGTAGCATTGCACTTGGGCAACTTTGCCTGGAAAGCTTACTATTGGAGCGAGTGAATCCTGGCAAACCGTTTAAAGCGATACCTATTTATTTAAATATTAGTGGCAAAAAATTCAAAAAAAAGTTTTTTCAAGACAACTAGTCGGAGACAGGGATGCTTTAAAGACAGCATTTAGATGTAGATTTCCTTCTCTCTCTCTCTCTCTCTCTCTCTCTCTCTCTCTCTCTCCCCCCCTCTCTCTCTCTCTCTCTCTCTTTCTCTTTCTCTCTCTCTCTCTTTCTTCCCCCCTCCCTGCCCCCTCCCCCAAGGAAAATCCAAGATGATTTTCTTATAAATATAATGGATGATGCACCACATGGTTTAAGAATCGAGCAGCTCAAGGATTTATCGGTCAACAAATTACATTCGGACATCTCTCAAGTTTTCCACAAAATCTCGGAGCATCAGATGATGTGAAAAACACGAGAGTTAACGTGCAGACAGCGAGGACGACAAGGGACTTGACTTAGGTAGGGTTGCGCTGATGCTAGGGAAAACTCTTTTGTACAAAAAAACAAAACAAAACAAAAACAAAAACGAAACAACGACTTGGGCTTAGAATTTATTTACATGGTCGTTATGGAATTTCGTTTTCGAAGAAAAACAGAAGAAAATTAATGAACTTATTATTTATTCGGGAAACTAATTTCAAGTACCTTCAATAACCGACTTTTTTTTCTAAAAAAAGTTTTTCCACATGCGCTTGTCAATTTTGCGTTTGATTAGACCCAAATGACCACAATCTTCAGTTTTTCTCGTACTCACAGCTCTAGAAGTGGGTCAAAATGGCAAAACAAACAAAGGGCAAGAAGTCCTGTTGCTATTCTCCATGATGTTTGAATGAAATAAAACTGAGTTTAGAATTGGGAATAGAATTGAGTCTGGAAAGGATCTTTTCGTGATCTAGGTCTCAAGTGTAACTTTTGCCCCAACTGGAAATGGAATCTATTTCCTAAACTTCCGCTTGGAGCTGATGATAAAAAAATCAAATCGTTTTTCTTAAATTAAAATAAGGACCTAGATATAGATCTAGATGTACATAAAATTTATATTTCATTTGGAACGTCTAGCTAAGCCTTAACTTTATGGTAACAAAGTATGTCTGATTTTCAGAAATAAAGAGTCTTGTGCAATGGGATGCATAATTCTTAATTGCCGTTTAAAAACATTACTGACGAAATGATATTTAATGAAGAGTAGGCCTGACTAGTGATTAAAATAAATAGTGGCACCTTAGTGTGAATATCCTGTCAACCTGTTTGATGAAGCTTATAGGCTGGTCTCAAACTGGTTTTTTTTAAATCTGTTTTTAGTATTTTATCTACATGCCAATTGAAAATGAATGAAATTGGGTATAAAAAGTAGCGCCCCATATCTACAGACAACGCCAAAGAATATTGTAATATTTATCTACAGGTTTTATTAAGTCATATATCTTACTTTTAAAAAGTTGAAAGAAAACAGCAAGCGAGCCAAAAGAAATGTTTATCTCCAAATTATCACCAAAATGAGGCGAAAATGGGAAAGTATTGCATTCAAGAAGCAGCAGATTCCCCCGTTTTATTTCCATTAACATTAGCCTGTTCCTTGTCCGAAAAATATTTTTCCAAACAGATGTCAGCATAATTGTGAAACGGCATGTACTAGTTTTAATGCTCAAATCTCTCTGAGTTGACATAAGAGAAAATCCGCTTCTCTTGTTGAAACCTCATTCTTAATGCTATTTATAACGCAACTGAATAATACGTTTAAAAAGTCCAAATTCTATGATTGTTGATCTTTTAGGCTTTTATACAGACTGCACCTTACTTAATCTATTCCTCTTTTATAGCAGATGTAATTCTATAACTGTACTATACAAAGTTCCAATTGAAAGATCAAAGATTATGTATTTAGACTAAATCTTTCTTTTTCCTTAATATTATATTCATTTAAATGTGATTTTGCAGTTAATGAAATAAAATAAATAAATAAACCAATATGTTTAGAGTCTCACGACTTTACACATTTACCCCAGTAGGCCAATACACACCAGAGCAATCTCAACTCATATTTCAGAGCATTACATTACGGCAGCCTGTTGGGCGCTCAAATACTAACATTCCACAAATTTCAAGCACTGCCTTTAACCAGGTACCCATTTTACAGGTGGGTGGTCTAGAGAAAGGTAGGGTAAATTGCTTTCCCAAGGCAATTGCAACATGGCATGGCATGGTCGGGAATCGAACCCACGACCTCCAGATCTTAAGTCCGACGCGCTAGCCATTCTGCCACGCTGCCTTATAAGACATTTTACACCAGTACAGCAGTTAGAAAGGAATTTGGATTCCCTTAATGTTAAAAAAACAAGGGAAAACGGTTAAAGGGGTTAAATGTAAAAGAAAGAAAAAATGCAGGCTGTGGCAAGTAGTAGTAAGAGGGTACATCAATTCTGCATCTTTGCTCCTGGACACAAAAGTTTTTGCTCTATGTCTTTGTAGATTTATCGGACTCAGCAAAAAAAGGGACAGTATCAAGTTAGGAGTCGGATTCTTCCCAAATATTTATATAGAGAAAATAAGGTTGACCTTGTTTATATAAAATGTTAGTGTAATGCCCTTGACTCTGATGTCATAAACTTTTTTGATTAAAAAGTCTAATCTTGCATTTTGATATTGAAAGGTGTTGATCGTCTTGTTGTTTTTTTTGTTGTTGTTGTTTTTTGTTGTTTTAATTAACAATTGGGTCTAGTAGAATATTCTCTTCCACTAGGTTTACATCTGTTCAGGCCTGTCTTCAATAATTTTGGAGATGCTCCAAGCCAACTAAGCCACATCTTTAGGGCCAGAAAAATGCAAAAAATTCTGAATTACTTTTGGAAAAATAATTTTTAGGGCCAGTGGCCGCCCATGAAACACTTCCGAGAAAATGGCCGCTTACTCAAATTCTGCAAAAGCCCCTCAAAGACTTCCGGGAAAATGGCGAGTTTACCCTGCCGCTAGACTCTTCACGTGTGCCTCAACTGTCGTTCGCAGTCTATTTCTTATAAATTGAAACTGGCGCGCTCCAAATAGAGTCCCGACTCCAAAAAAGTGCTGGGAAAGTGCATCCACTCTGTCAGCAAGCATCCATAAGTATTCCATTTCATCAAATACTCATAGCTACAAACGAAGTGGCCAACCTGCATGAAT
>BMAT01000427.1:157988-170494 GCA_019649035.1 Elysia marginata
GGTCATAACACATATTTCTTTTTGGTCTATGGATTCCAAAAAATCAGATGTTACTTTTAACAGTGCTGTCTCCGTACTGTGGAACGCTTTGTACGCCGATTGGAAAACTTCATTTAAGTTGCTTTTGTTCAGATGCTCAAAAAGCTGTTTTAGAACCAATTTTTCTAAAATTTTTGACAAGAATTTTAGATTTGAGATGGGCCTAAAGTTTTTTAGGGCGTTTTCATCAAGCCCTGGTTTCTTCAGCATAGGTTTTACAATGGCATGTTTATAGCAATCCGGCACGGTGCCAGTGGCAAGTGATTGGTTAATTACATCTGCGATAAATGGGGCTAAAGTTTCTAGGCACTGAAACATAAGAGATGTGGGAATCGGATCCAGAGCGCATGTTTTAGTGGATGAATTTTTTAACAACTTTAAAATTTCATCTAAGGACACTAAATTAAATTTGTCAAAACTTGTTCCAGTAAACTTATCATATGATGGTGTGGATACATGCTGGTTATCAAGTTCAAGTCGAACATGAGTTATTTTGTCATTAAAGAATGTCACGAATCGTTCACAAAGGTCTATCTCCGTTCCAGAGGGTAAAGGCATTGTTCTTTCGCGGCCCAGGAGATGGTCACTAAGCATGAAAATTCCTTTCCTGACGTCACAGTTTCGAATTTGCGAAGAAAGTACTCCCGTTTACAGTTTTGGATGATTGTCTTCACTTTATGACGATGAGTCATGAAGATGTGGCGATGTATGGTGAGTCTTGTTTTCCTCCAACGTCGTTCTGCTCTGCGTCGATGCTGTTTGGCAACTTTGATGCATAACGAGAACCATGGTGAAACAGGCCGTTGTGAGATAGTTCGAGCCTGCAGCGGTAAAAGTTGGTCACAGATTCTTCGAAGAGTATTGTCGAGACAATCTGCTGATACTGTGCTGTTGTTTAAAGTTTTTAGGGCCTCATAGAATTCAGTCGAAAATTTTGATGGTTCCAGCATC
The DNA here is from genome assembly GCA_019649035.1 of Elysia marginata. Taxonomy (NCBI): domain Eukaryota; kingdom Metazoa; phylum Mollusca; class Gastropoda; family Plakobranchidae; genus Elysia; species Elysia marginata. The sequence continues at coordinate 158,979 of BMAT01000427.1, forward strand.
TTCCAGTTCTTAGACGTGACTGTACACTTTGTTTTTGAAGGCTTCTGAGTGTTCAGGTCGCCGCTTAGTAAATAATGGCCTGATATGGTCTTGTCGATGACAGTTATATTTTTGGTGTAATAATTAGGTCCAAGGTATGACCGTCTTTGTGTGTCAAAGAATGTATGGCTAACCATACTTACATTCAACACAATTTTCAATCTAGTGACATATCCAGATTTTTAGACTGTAAACATTTACTCTTGGATGTTGACATATTAGTCTACTGCTCCATAAATGAAAAAAACATAATACCCTGCTAGAAGTTCTTCATCCACCTCCCGCGGTGAGCACGGATAACGAATAATTATGTTGATTTTTGTGAACAAATTGATGAATAGTTTCTTTAGTACACTCAGCAAACAGATAGGTCAAGTATGATTATCAATTCTACAATTCGATGGGATCGATGGTGACATTTGTAAAGCTCAAGTGCCATGCAACATTTGAATGGCTCAAATGGCACTGGCCCAAATAGACCGCACCCCTAAATAAACAGGCACTAACATTCGCAACTCCCTCGTTGCAACCATTTAGAATTATTAAAACTATGAAGTGCTTTATTGGTCTTCGACATGACAAAAAAAATCCCTCTTAGCACAGTGCCCTGGGCCTATACCCGCCTAGACCTTTCATTTCCCTTTCACCTCACTTTCTGCACGCCGCTGAGACCCTTTCTATTTCCTCTCAGTGCTTCTCTGTCACAATAATGTTCTCAACACCCCCTCCCCCCCCCCACACTCTTTTTTATTTGTCCCGCTGTCAAACTGTTTTTCGATCCAGGCTTGTTTCAAGCCACTTTTATAGAAAAAGTTTTTTTTTAACCACTAAAAGATTAAATGCACAAAATCAATACAAATTGTATTTCACTGGAGCATGTAGACTCTTGAGTATTTTACAATCTAATTCTGTGTTGGTTAGCGGGAAAGGCAGGTTGGGCTTTAAAGTAAACGTTCCTTACATAGCGCCACAAACATTTTTTAGGCTTTTTAAACTAAGCATTAAATAAACCACTCTTTTTTTTTCACCTTATAACCCTCTTATAATACTGTAATTTTAGCATGCTTTCCATTTCAAGATAAAGAAAACCTCGAATTTTTTAAGGTTAACAATAAAACACCATAATGCTGCTACTACATCTGCTTTTTCTGCTGCTGTTGTTTTGACTACTGCTACTAATGCTGCTTTTGTTTTTACTTTAGTTGAAGCTGATGTTACTCCTAATAAGACAACTAGAAAAAATTCTATTAGATTCGTGTTACTTTTCTGCTGTTGCGCTCTCATAATTAGCCACACATTTTAATAAAATCCATGAGTTTTTTAATGTATTGCTTTTCATCCTTGGTTTCGTTTTAATGAAGCGCAGCATAAATTTTGCTTAGCGGTATACAACATGTAATTTTAGAGTACAATTTTAAGCTCTTGGCTTTTTCATATGAGGATTAACATTCGAAACAAAATATCACTATTTTCTTGATTTTTTTTGTTTATGAAAACATTGAGTGTCTTTGTTTTGTTTTACCTATAACGGTAAATGAATAGATGAGAATGCAGTGATTCTCGTCAATCAACATAACAAGTCTAACGACCATAAATTTCTGAGCATACGAATCCCTTTTTTCCTATCAACTTTCTGTCCTCTTCCTATAATTTATCTTATATTTATTGTCTCTATTCACCTCTGTATCGTCTCCACTCTCTATTCCTGTCTCTTTTTCTTTCCTCTCTTCTATCTCTACCTCACCCTGCTTTTTCTCCGCTTATCGATATCCACCCCCACCACTTCTTACCCCCTCCCCTTCCCTACCTTTCTTTATCAGTAACACCTAACAGGTCCTCGTTTTCCCTCTTCTCTTTTTGTAATCTTTTATCTGAAAACGTTTCGACAGCCGTGTATCAAGCAATATTTATAAGACTCCGGGTTTTATGTTTTACTTTACTCTTGTAGTTGTGACGGAAAAGGTAAGTTAACTTAATGGATAAAGACATGATTGAAAACAATTTTTTTTTATTTGTAAGGCCAAAAGTCTTAAAGTAATCTTCAAAGAGACTGGTCCAAATAAAGTTAGGTGTTTTTTTTTTGTTTAAGTATATTTGACCAGCAAGAATGTGGGATTTTGTAAGGTATGTTTTATCGACTTTGGCTTAACTTTCTTTATTCGCCGTAAAGGCTTATATAATGCTACTAAATTAAAGGGCATAGAGATCTTTAAATCATAAATCTTTCTTTTATTTCGATTAGATTTAAAGCTTCTACTAATTTTTTTTCAACATGTACATGAATAGTGAATTTTGCTACGAAACATAATTTTTTTCTCTTCTTATATATGTATAAAATGTCCGTTTAAAAAAGAACTTAGCATTGTCATTATTATTACTTTTGTCCTGCGCGTGTTCAAGTCAGGTTCATCATCGCATCATTTTTTTTAAGTACTTCATTTCAGCAAAGGTTTTTTTTATAAATTAACGCAATGAGAATCAACCGTACAAATCTTGCCATGGCTGTTCAAGTTTCTGTTTTTTATGAAAAATTTAATAAAGTACTTTTCAATATACCGTCGGTAAATTACTAATTGCATCTCCTAAAACACTTAATTCACAGTACACCGACTTCATTAAGTTATAGTTAATAGTTGTCACCTTTATTCTATTTTCAGGTAAAATTTCCTAATTTTTTCTGAACCATTATGGATAATCGCATAAATAAACATTAGTTTTGTATTAGAATAAATAGATAGATTGTTGAATAGATAGATAGATAGACAGATATTAAAATAGATAAATGCATTCATAGATAGATAGAGAGATTATAGGGAGATAAGTAGATAGATATAGAAATAGAGTGGCGGATAGATTTATTCATAGAGAGAGAGACAGACATATAAATAGATAGGCAAATAACTGGATAGATAGTTAGATAGATGATGGATAGGTGAATAGAAAAATACATAGATAGATTGATAAATAGATCGATAGATAGATAAGTACACAGATAGATAAACAGAAAGACAGATAGATAAATAGATAGATAGACAGATATAGACAGATATATAGGTACATAAATAGATAGATAAACGCGCCTACCAAGCGGACGGCGAGAAACACGGTGTAGCAAAAAACAAAGGTAGGACTAGGCTCCAACGTATAGATAGATAGATAGATAGATAGATAGATAGATAGATAGACAGACATATGGATAGATAAATAGATGAACAAATGAAATGAGAGTCACAGTCGTTGACAAGTAATATCATAATTTTATAACTGTCTATAATTTATTCTCTATTCTCTATTCCAATATGAATGAGTTGGAAGTCGGAAATAAAGTTTTTGAGAAAACGCCATCTGAAATTATAGCTTTATTTTTTTCTCTATATAGTTCCTTGACAAAAGCTCTAATATTTTCTCAAATTACTGATAATTTTATGAAGGATTTGGCTCATGAAAGTTTAGAAAAATGTCTTGTTAGAAACAGCAACTTCTTTGAAGGTGAAATCTGCAATATCCAACCCATTCACCCTGGACGCGAGATTATATGTAAAGTAAATAGTAACATTCGAAGAGTCCAAAAAAAACAAGTTATCGATCGGCTTGTTATGCCTCAGTGTGAAAAAAGTCAAAGTATTGAACAGTTATGCAAGTGGGCATAATATAATAAAAAAAACAACAAATATTATCATTCAAAAGACAGGAATATATCTAATAAGGAATGATGAAAAAAGATATTAAAAGACAGACAAAAATAATGGAAACACCTAGTAAAGTAACTTGATTATTGTTTTTTTTTAAGTTTGTTAGTTTCTTTATTAAATAGGCCTATACCAACAAGGGTACTTCAACAACTTAAAATAAAATCTGTTACCCATCTATCTTTTCTGTATTCAAATACTTTTTTGTTTTTTTCTTGTTTCTTAACCCCAAATTTAAACCTTTCAGCTTTAGATTAAGTGTGTTGACCACATTCTAGAAGTTTAAGACAATGAGAATTGACTTTCTGTTTACTATAAATCTGATAGTTCTTGATCAAGAAAGAAAGAAAAAAGAAAAAGTAAAGTAAAAATAGCAAGGGCTTTCAGTTTGAAATAAAACATTTTAGACAAGACATAAATCTCCAAGACACCGTGTACGCATTTATTAATAAAATCAATAGAATATAAACTTTCAAAGAAAATCGGATATTCAAAGCCGATTTCAGAAAGTCAGTGAGGTGTGTCCATTGTGGAGGATACCATTGCCGCTAGGCCGCCATTGACAGTATCTTACAAGGAAACACTTTCGCTTTTCATAAAGTAAGAGGGTTCAAGAGCTGTGTGTGTGACTCGATCTAGATCTATGAGCTTTTAGATGCACCTACGCAGCCCTTAGAGGCTATAAGTTCCTTATTTTCTAGACGTTCTTACATTCTTGGAGGAAAAAAGAAACAGCTATGTTACCCTTTTTGAGCCTAATGTTATAATCATAAACACATTAATAGCCTTTTTCAATTTGGTTATTTGGAAAGAGTTGATACGTTTCGTTTGATACATTAAACTTTCCCATTTACTATCAATCTTCCTCATTACAATATATATTTAAAAACAGAACAGTGTCTCTATTATTTAAACAGTGGAGACAAAAAAAAAAGAGAATGATAAGGTTGATAGAGGGTATTAGAACATGTGGATAGATGAAGGAAAATAAAAGCAGGCAGAAAGAATGTATAGAGATAGAGAGGTATGGAGATAGCAGCATGATGGTGAGGAAGCGTGAGGTTGAGACGAGAGTGAGAGAGAGAGAGAGAGAGAGAGAGAGAGAGAGAGAGAGAGTTGTCTCATTTTATTCTAAACCGCCTAGTTATGAAGCATTGTCTCATATCCTTTCACTGAGAAACCACTAGAGACAGTGTAAACATATTGATTTCATTCCCTAATTTGTCTTTTCACCTTATTAGATTTTGATCTCGAATCTATCGAAGTTTCAAGCTGCATTTACAAAATCAGGCATCACCATAGCGAAGTAAGTAAACCACTATTTCAGCGTATACTACTTATAGCTTGCACAAAGAAATACTTGTAGAAGACTCAATTTGTATTAAGTTTCCAAGCAACGTAAAATACACAGAATTCACCGCTATGAACCAGCAATAAATGGTAAATATTTTAAAAAACGTTTACAGGTTTCAAATGAAATAAATATCATTACATAACTGTAGGCTACATTTTTGTTGTTGATCTTGTTTTTGCATGTTTACTCACAATTAATTTGATTCATGTGTTAACGTGATCGATGATGTGCAAAATGTTAAAGAACGATAAAACAAGTGTTCTTTCTCACAGGGTTTCATCATAATTTGAAGAATTGAACCAAAATGATAACAATATTTTTATTTCATTGCAGAAGGAGAATACTTCTTTTCATTTTCTACAATATTGCCACGGCAGATATGTCTTGTTGTGCTAGATTAGTAAGGTGGTTTAAAAATACATTGGTACTACCATCTGCTCTAATTTTGTTCGAAAAATGAAAAAGTAGGCCTAAAGTAAACCCTTTATTTATAGATCTTTCCAAATAGAATGTGTTTTGCCCTTTTCTTTGAAGATCCTGCGACAGTTTCACAGTATTTTCCAAACATAATTTACGACTACTTGGAGCAACTGAAACAGCGCGAGTTGTTAGATCATCAGTTATTCTTCTCGCCACACACTTTTTGAAGATAAACATATTTCAAATTTGCTGAATAGCCTTATAATTTCTTTTTTTACTCTCACAGCTCCACATCTTTAATTGCAGATGACAAAGCTGACAGTTCATAAGTCCAGTTTGATACGTTGCGCTGCATTGATTTAATGTATCAAGACACGGCAAAGTGTTGCAAATAAGTCGTGTGCCTTACTTGATGCTTTGAACGTCTCTGGGCTATTTCTAGGCTCAATTATTAATTTCTGCGAATGCCTGATACAAATACTCTTTGTACAAGACAATGGAAGACTGTGAAGCAATAAAAAGCGTAATAACTCCTGTCCGACTGTGTATTTTCTTCACCTTGGTTTTGACATGCATGGGGTCAAGGTTAGCAGAAACGTCACTATTTAATTCAGAAGGTAAAATAAGGCAATTTGCAGGATATGAATCAACAGTCTTCAAATCATCAAGGTCAAAGTTCACTCAAAAACAGGTCAGAGTCAAAAGGCAGACGGCTGGTACGTTTGTGGGATCAGACCTGACCTCCAGAGATTGTGGCTTCGTTCCGGCCAGGAATGCGTCCCTAGTGGAGTCGGTGTACAAGTATTTCAGTGACGAGAGTAGTACAAACATCCTTGAGTATGACGTCACGGTGATCAGTGGTGGACAACGGTTGAATCTCGCCAGCTTTAGTGGACCCGAATCTTATAAACCGTTTCGGTAAGTTTTGTTGCTAAGTCAGTACGTTTACTCAACGTAAGCTCATATTGATACATTGGAAAACATTTTCAAGTAAAATCAATAAATAATGACCATTTAACATATTATTTGATAACACTTCATTAAAGATATATGTGAATCCTTGGTTGCTCTTACGGTTATGTCTTAATATTTGTACTGGACGAATAACAAAGCAAAGTAACAACAGATTGACTTCAAAAGGTCACAGCAAAGCAGGTTAATAACTCGTAGATTAAATTTAAATAATTCACTGCAAATACTGAAAGAGCTACACTAGCTGTCGGTAAAACCCTGTATTTATTTTAAAAATGCCCGTTTAAACGATCTCTCCCTTCCTAATTCACAAGGACTTTTATAACTATACAAAGATAAAGGGGTTTTAAATCAAATGACTCCATATTACTAAGAATGCCCAACCAAAGCTCAGATTACCTTCCAATAGCAAAAAGTCCTAAATACATCAATACTTTTGTATGCATTCTTAAGACAATTTTTAAAAAAGATGATTCGCAAAACTATGATCTACTAATTAACAAAGAAGTACAGTGACCTTGAAATGCAATGTGTCAATTTGCTACTCTTGCGGTACGGAGAGCGCCTTCAAACAATAATTGCCTTTTCTGAGGGAAGACGTCCGAGGACTGCATAGATTTCCAAGGTTTATACAAAAAAATATCGCATGCCCTGTGTAGTGCTCGGAATGTTTAAATAAAATTAAATCCTTCCGCTGTATCTTTTGAACTAGGGTGATAGAAAAAGACCAGATATCAAAACGGGGTCCACTCTAGAATTTTAGCATCACCACTTGTGAAAATATTGAGTCCGTATTTTGGCTAGAAGAGATAGATCTGACCAGCCCAGAGTTTGAACACGAACCTGCTGATAAAAAAAATCGACTGCCTAGGACCTATCAGTATATTTAACAATTCGTCCAGAGAACTTGACAAAGGTTATTAGCAATTTTGTCTGCTTCGCTATTTTATTTTTTTTCCAATTGCGACATGATACTTCCGACAGATCTAAAGGTAGTTTAAGTATTGAATAAGTACTTACCTTTTGGCATTACATTTTTACTGGTAAGTTGCTTTTGGTTATTTAGCTGGTACCGCACTCAAGGTGAAGGCAGTTCCGAGTTGCTGCAGGTCAATCATTATTATTTCGGTCTCATCTGGCCCTTCATGGAACTGGGCCTAGACAAAGTCAAGGTCACCATCAACGTGACGTCACCGGCCTGTTTGCAGAACCTGCCTCGTGGAGAGATTGAGCTTTTACTTACCGACTATTTTCTGAAAGGTAATGATGTAATAAGATAAGGTATTAACCCTTTCTCCAGTTATTCCTTGGCCCTTTTGACAAAAAGTTCGTAAAAATTACAAAACAGTAAAATCAAATCCAAAGTGGGGTAAAATTTCCTTGTGGTTGAAAACCATTCGTTAAGAGAGACTGCAGCGCGTGTGATAGATATCTTAAAATATGGATCCTCACCAGCTCTTCCTGTAACCGGGTACATACTCTCCAACTTGTCCTGTTTTTCGAATGCTCATTACAACATTCAAACGAAAAAGAAATCCGAGTCGGTAAGTGCTACTTTCTTTCGTTTTTTTGTTTGATATAGGAAAAAAAAACAGAGCATGTTGATACTAATTTTGTCGTTGTATAGAAATACTCTATATAGGAAAAGGTGACCAATTTAAAATGTTTTTTTTTAATGAATGGAACGGGCTCATAAGTTTATATTATAAATTGCCTTTTTCTTCGAGACAAATTTAATAACTACAATATTTTTTATTTTATCGCATCAAAGTGTAAACATTTTAACACTCTATTATAATACTTCGCTGCAGATATGCATGGCTTTTGGTATGATCATTATTAAATAATTGATATAACAGTTGAGTCGATTCTTTTCCAAAACCGAAATGACACCTAGTAGTCCTCAGTTGGCCATAAACAGCAGTGGCATGCATTACGCTATTTACTTTTACTGACCTGATGTTTGTGTCTATATGCCAGACTTCAACATTAATCCAGACACAGTGGAACATCCGTATGTCAAGGCAGACAAGGTGGAAGTGTGTCACATGACCATTCGAAATGAAAACAACTGGGGAAAACTCACGTACAAGTAGGTATCGTTATGGCATAGCTTTACTGCGAGGCTGGTCATAACCAAGAGCTCTAAATCTATTATATATATCAATGAAAAACATTCATGGATATAAAAGTATGAAATAGATGGATATCTATGACTTCGGAGATGGGTGGGTTGTACAAAGCATAAACAGATAATACATCTCTCATAGGAAGAGAAAGAACAAGAGAGAAAAAGAAAAACAGAGAAATACAAGAAGAGAAAAATTAAAACAAGCGCAGGCAGAGAAAGGAAATACAGAAAGGAAATACATGAAAAAAAAGAGGGAGAAATGGATATATGTAGAAAAACTGTTAAACAAGGAAAGAAATAAGCTCGCTAGTCTTAGAGAGGGAACTAGAAAGCGGTAAATAATCTATACAGAAATACGGAGACACAGAGAGGTGTATTGAATGACAACTCATTAGGTTGTAACTCTGAAACCACATTCAAGACTTGAAACAAGTTTTAAATCGCTTAAGCCGAAGCAGCGAGCTTTAGCTAAATAAACTCGTCATGGAATCTGCACCTTGTCTCTCTTTATAAGTCAACATAACCTTAAACACAATATATCAGCTTTAAAACTGTAAGGTTTATGAAGTAATAAGCTAACAGATTTTGGTAAATTGATACCTAGAAAAGGTTCAACATTACGAATCACTGACTGCTCTGAACAAATATTACTTACAAACAATATAGTTGAGCTGGGCACTCTTAGGACCTATGGGTTATAGTTTTTCCTAATTATAAAAACTAAGATACGTACTGGTGACTCGAGTAAACTTACAACGACACGCAAATTTATGTCCCCTCACCATTCGAAATGGGTTGGTTTCCTGAAATTTAAGTTTTCGAAAAAGTCATTTAAAAGAGGATTATTTACTCTTACTCTAAATATTTTAAATCAACAAAAATTTTGATATCGTTTAAAAAAGCCGTGACGATTTCATGCAATTTCTAACGTTTTCATGTTTACAAAAATGCATTGTCAAAATATTATCAACGTCGTGTAATGTACAAATTGCGACAACTGACTCATTTTGACTGGTTACAGGATATTCAGACATAATGTGTTTGTGATTATGTTTTATCATATTTATATTATCTTATCCTGACATGGATGCCAGATGCTGCGGGTTTGAATCCGACATTCTACAATGCCGTGACGTAAAGGAGGACGCCTGGGTTTGGGTCTTGAGAGCTTTTATCATGACAGTGACGATCTTGTTGTTTCTCTACTTCCCTGTGATTTTACCTCGAGGTTATCGGTGAGTTAGCCTAGTAAAAACCACAGATAATGGTTACAGTCAAAGTACAGATTGGGCACTAGTGAATCTGTGCAATGTGGCTTCCGGTTTGGCAGCGCTGAGTGGTTGTTTTACAACAATGGCTAAAAAAACAAACTAAAATGAATAGTGGGGTAAACAAGTGTACTGACAGTCAACGTAGGCCACAAACTCAAGATATGTGGATCAATTCGTGTTAAGTTCTTTTCTCACTGAAAGGCACAGAAAGATATATCTTTTTTTACTATAGACCAAAACTATTTTTTAGTCTCTCGGTAGGGGTGTTACCGTACATGAATAATTTTAGCGGTGTAAAAAGGATTGTTTGGCCTTATCAAACTGTTGTCTTTGATAAACTTACTGTTTAAAGACCTGTCAAAATCATACTAGTCGACAAGCGCTGGAATATTGATTAAGATAGTTTCACAAATACTTTGCAAAGTATGTGTCTTTTACATGACAACTGTCTAGGTATATTTATAAAATTTTATTAATGATGGGTAATCGCTTGAATATTATTCACAGCAGCTGATCATAAATACATGCCTCATAAGAGCAGTAAAAAAGAAAAAACCAAGAACAGAACACACACAAAAGTTAGATCATTCTACGCATATGCGAGGTGATTTCTATATACTTTTTAGTATCGTGATTCCGACCCAGATCAGCAGCTGCTGCAATGTAAAAGAAAGAACTTCGTGATTTTGAACTCGCTCGCATTTTTTTCCTTTGCTTTCCTGTCAGTTTGCACAACTGTCATATAACACCTTACTTATGTAATAATAATAATAATAACAATAATAATAATGAAGAACATTTATATAGCGCTTTTACAAAAAGCTCAGTCAAAGCGCATTAAACAACAATGACATTGACATCTTTTCAATACACATTCACAGAACAAAATAAAGGTAGGACAGATACGTTTGGAATAGGTGTGTTTTTAACGCAGACTTGAACTCCCGCGAATTCTTTATCTGTCGAATGGGCAGAGGAAGCGAGTTCCAAACGTTAGGAGCTGCATATGAAAATGATTTTTCTCCATAGGTCCTTTTTTTATATTAATGCAAAACAAACACCTATTACAAAGCGTCAATAATATTTTCCTTAAATTTTATAATTACGAAGTGAAATTTTGAAACTGTCCACATCGATCATCTTAAAGCGGATTTATACACTATACTATCTGCCGAGTACCTTCGGCCTTCATCAAAATTCAAGGTACATAAGCACGACATAATCGCTAACAAATATTGTAAGTTGTAGTTACTTCCCTTGAAACTCGTGAGTTGCACCGCGGCAAAGACCGAGTAAAAGTTTAAAAAAGACTCTTTATAAAAACGGATCCTCAGTATCGCCTTTTATATTTGTTGCGTCTCTTCCATTTCTCCCCAGGATCTACGACTACGCATACTACCCACCCGGTGGCCTGCAGTTTAATTTTTTGGCAACGACGAGCCCAGAGAACTATAGGTGCGATTATTTGTCCAAGTTTAGAGTGACTGCCGCGGGATTCCTGCTTCATGACGTTTGAATAGCCATATTCTCCGCCCTATGTTTATGTGTTACTCAACATACTTACATGTCTGCATGTCTGCCTGTATGTTCATTTGCCAGTCTATCTATCTATCTATCTATCTATCTATCTATCTATCTAT
>BMAT01000427.1:170502-190893 GCA_019649035.1 Elysia marginata
ATCTATCAATCTATCTATCTATCTATCTAATTTTGCTATATTTGCCCTTTACGTCCTTACGGTGTTTTGAAATTCTCTAAAGCAATTTTTTTCTTTGAGAATTTCAAGACACCCAAAGGACGAAGAGGGCAACCACAGCAAACCTAACATGATGAAAGCTAAAAGCTAGAAACAGACCTGTCGTAAGGTAGGCCTTCCAAGTCTTTATTGATAATTAAATAAGCTCCTTTTTACGAGTTGAGCACTCTTGAATCATGTACTCTGTCAGAAAAATATCTATCTATCTATCTATCTATCTATCTATTTATCTATCTATCTATCAATTTAATAATCTGTCTAGCTGCCTTGCTATCCATCCATCTATCTATCTATATATCTGTCTATCTATCTATCTATCTATCTATCTATCTATCTATCTATCTTTCTATCTATCTATCTATCTATCTATCTATCTATCTATCTACCTAGCTACCTTTTATCGCTCCACCTATCTATTTATCAATCTAATAATCTGTCTAGCTACCTTTCTAACGATCCATCCATCCATCTATCTATCTATCTATCTATCTATCTATCTATCTATCTATCTATCTGTCTATCTATCTATCTAGATTCTAGGTTTACTATGTCATGAAATACAGTGCTCAACTTGAATGACCAGAAACACTGTGTCGTACGTAAATAAGGTAAGACTAGGCTACCATGTATATCTATCTATCTATCTACCTAACTATCTGTTACCAACCCACCAATCTATTTATCAATCTAATTATCTGTCTAGCTACCTTTCTATTCATCTGTCTATCTATCTATCTATCTATCTATCTATCTATCTATCTATCCGTAACTTGCACTCACCCTGCCTATCTACATAATTATGATTACTTATCTGTCCTCTTCTGATGACCATAGGAAACTACATTTATCTTCTCCTATTTCATACTGCACAGAAAACGTCAAGGAACACAAATTCTTCAGCCTAAAGACATTAAGAAGATGACCAATCTCCGGTGTTCTCTGGCGGGTGTACGACCTGATCAAACCTACACCGCACACGTGAAGCGTCTCGATGTCAACGTGGGCGCAGACAGACTGCTGCAGGAAGACTACCCAGTGATAGATCTGGGACGAAGTCTCTTCGACACGTTTGTCCGTTGCAAGGTAATCAGGGTTCTAAGAAAAGTTGTAGGAATATTTTTTGTTTATCTTGTAACTATAGCAGATTTATTATATATATACAACATGACTTGTGGTCTTCTGCCTCTCAGTTCTCCGACAGGGCACACTTCTTGTCTCTACTCTGTGAGCTGTGTCGATTGTTGTATAATTATGCTGATCGGTGTCTTTTAGGTGGTCCAGGTCGCCTTGGTTCCTCGGTCAAAATATAATATCTGCCAGTCAAGAAAGTTCTTTGTTTAGAAAAAACAAAATATGACTTTGTTGGCAATGGATATCTATTAAAAGTATTTTTTGTTCTTCTAAGGCTTATCAAGTCATATCTAATAACTCTGAAATACAAGACTCATAAATAACAAACTAATCTCTTGTTGCAATATGCAGCAATTTGATATGTTGTTGATAACCGTCTTTGATTTTTTTCCATATTCACAACATCAGTGCTACGGAAATGGTCAACATTAGGAAAGCTATTTATAAAGCTGAGATCTGCATCTCTACAAAGCAAAAAAAGTCAACAAGGACTAGAAAAAAAAGGGTTTAAACGATATTAGATATTGAGCCCTTGACATCGATAAGAATCTGTTTACTTGAAGAGAAAGAAAAGAAGGGTTTTTGTAAGACGAACGCGAATGAAATCTTAGACAAGGATCTGAGAACCTTTATGGCTCGATTGTGAATGCATTCTATGATGGGAAAACTTTTTATACTTTTGATCCTAGTTAGCTTTCACAAGTTTTACGCTTGTTTTTGCCCAGCTATTTATGAGCTATTTTGGGCAACTTATTATTCAGCCAAAATTAATACAATCCTTCAGTAGTTTTGCTATTTCTAAATTTCATGAGGGCGTTTACATTGTGAAGCTATGGTGATTTGTGGTATTCATAGATCTTTCATTCATGAAAATAATCTTCAGACTGACTAGGGCCTGCAGGGTGTTACAGTCAATCTGTTTGCTAGGGACAACCTTAAAGTCCGTTTACAGGGTAGATATCAGAAGCCAAAAATCAGAAGCATGTATTTTCCCGGTGGAATCAGAAGTGGTGGACTTCTAGAACCTAGCGCTGAATCTTTCTAGTGTACTACATCTTGATCTATATTTAGATATAGAAATATTGCATGATTCCTGCGTGTCTGGATTTACGTTTTAAACAGCATGCTTACAATTATATTTGTCAGTTGATTGGTATTTTATTTTTGTGCGTGGATGTCAGAAGCAAAAACAAGCCCGATTCATTAATGAGAAGAACCGTCTTTTTGTTGAAAAACATAAAGCTCGAGATGATTATCTATTTCATAATGCATTGCAAGTTCAGATTTAACCAAATACAATGTATTTTAAATCTTTTGAGTTTCACTTTCTTTTTTTTATTGAAATCTAGCGAAAAATCAGAAAGAAATTGAGTTTTAGGCGATAATCTAATCGTTCGAACTCTCAAAAAATTGCGTTGTGATTTCTATTCTGATTTGGCTTGCCATTCCTCAAACTTGTAAATCGACCTTCATGTAAAAACAAAGGACCATCTAAGGTTTGAAGCGTTTTTAAATGGTCGTAAACGATTTTTACCTTCAAAGAAAAAGAGCATAAAAGCTATAAGAAAATCTTTTATCCGATACATGGAACTCATTGTTTCTCACTCTATTAAAATGTAAATGCATGTAAATGAAAGGAAAAAAAATTGCAGTCATTATCGTCGAGTTCTCCCCCCCCCCTTCCGCCCTCTTAAAGTTTGAAAATTGAAGTTAAGTATTGGAAATAGAAACTCGTGGTACTGATAAGATTTAGATTTAGATAGTATATTCAAAACACATCTCACAATAACTTCCGGGTTAACAACTGCTATCAACAGGGCTATTTAATTCTTCACGTCGTGTCTTCAGATCCGGCACGCCGATCCTCTGGAGGACTGTTGCAAGACTAACGCGTGTGGCGTGTACTGCCTCCCTGGTCGACCCTCCTGGCAGGCGTGGATGAGGGCAATAAGAACAGTGCTGGTGATGGCGGCGCTGGCTGTCCCAGCCGTACCTTTCATGTACTCCCAGGCAGGCGAGGGCCTTGAGTACCAGGAGCTGGACGATGCCATAGAAGACAGAGGGCTCCAGCGGCCCTTCAACTTCTATGTAGGGAAAATCTTTAGCAAGGTGGATTTTCTTTTGTTGAGCTATTTTTTATGTAAACAGCAAGGAAATCTTGGTACGATTAAAATGAATTACTGTGATGAAAAGAGTGAGATTGGTGTACAGGGAAGTGTTGTTTTTTTAACACAAACATGTCCCCCTATGGGACCTACAAACTTTAAATTACTAATCTTATAAAAATGTCGTTATAATGCGTATTCACAAGAGTTTATGATATTGAACATGATATTGAACTGGTGACCGTTTGGATTATTAAACGTTTTGGCTGCGGCAAACTTACAATTTATAAAAATCGTATAATATGCTTATTTATAGAAATTTTTTTGAAGTAGTTATCGTATAATGTGTTCAAGGTACAAGATAATGATACCAGATAAACATTATTGTCAATATCGAGAATATTTTATAGTGCTCGGTTATTGGGAAGATAGCACAGGCATTCGAACTCTCTCTCTCTCTCTCTGTGTGTGCAAACTGCTGATCCAAAAGCGGCTTTTAAAAAGTCTTTTATTCAAAACTATTCACAAAGATAAACCTTCTACACGATTCATGTTCTCATAACTTACAAACTGCTTTTTATTTACAACCTTGATAACAGAATCCTACCGTTTTGCGTAATTGTGTAAACTATCTTCCTAATTAAATAATGCTTCTATTGGTTATGCTCAAGGGCAAAATTTAACAAACTTTTTATTTCGGCTTCATGTGAGAGAGTGTCTCAAAATTTGCTCACCCAAGGCGAGGTTCTGTCTCGTCACATGCAGTAACCTGTGTCAATGGCTAATAAAGGCTGGAATAAGTTGATGCCATGCTCAAATAAGGAGTGACATTAGTGGTCATTTTTTATTACGTCTATAGATAAAGCAGTCTGTTCAATAGTTACATTTTCGGTCTATATCTGAGGACTGCATGTCTCTTTAGTCTCTGCAATCAAGCCTACTCTATGAAGCAGTAAGCGTTGAATTTTCCGATTATGACAATCATGGATGCAAAATCAAAGGCGCTGGTATTTTGAAAACGACTGTATTTAGCCAAAAAGATTTACACGATTTCATTTGCTTACAAGTCATCCTTTGTTTTTGTAGTTATTTATATTGATATATACATATATTCGGTACAAAGAAAATGTTGCATCTTGTGTGTTTCTGACTCTAGATCGTGGTTGGTGTGTTAGCAACGATGTATGTACTCCACACAATCATCATCATTATTGACGGAGCAACGGACGGAAACATTGGCCGCCTGTACTCTGATGTGCTGGATGTGTCCGAGAAAAAGGGCACGATACGCAAGTGAGTGCTGTTTGGTCAGATTTATAGCGTTTACATTTCTGAATAAGTCATAGACCAACTTTTGGAAGAAATAAGTCCTTCTGTTTTATAGTAATGCAGTTTTGACATTCAATGCCAGCCTATTCCAAAACCACTATGGTTAAGATTATTAGTCATATGGCGATAATTCTATAAGTCAAACATTCTATTTGGCCAACCTTCAAAAAATTCTTAACAGTTGAAATATTTAAGATGTACAATTCGCAGTGCATTGAAGAAGGCTGAAAAGGAAAATGGAGTAAAATGTTTTTCTCGGTAAATTTCATAACCTCAAGTTGTAGAGGCTTTGACACCGAAACTGCTTTGGTATGAAAAAAGCATTCGGTACAAATTTTATTAAATCACCGCTTCGCTTCTCAAAAAGAACTTTGCCAGCCTAAGGTATTGGCTTAGCTAAGGGGGTGGTAGTTGTCGACGTTGCTTCAGAGGTAACCATCAGATCCGGAAGAGCATCTTAGCTGTAGACAACAAGCAGCCATTACATCCGGAAGCACATCTTAGCTGTAGACAACAAGCTACCCTCAGATCCGGAAGCACATTTTAATTGAAGAAAACAAGCAACCATCAGATCCGGAAGCATATCTTAAGGGAAAACAACAAACAACCATCAGATCCGGAAGCATATCTTAGCTTTAGACAACAAACACGTACGAAAAACGCTCACGAAAAGAACCAATGAATCGGATTTGGCAATTCGAGCATTCTAAAGACTTATTTTTCTTCACGATATGTTAAAGTGTTCATTTTAGGCTTCCAAAATATTAAAATAATCCACGAAACTGTCAATATTTTGTGAGAAGACAATAAACCTTTGTAGATTTGAAAGGAAAAAAAATTAAAAAAAATAGACTTATAGAAGGCATTTTTTCTAAATTTGAGTTTCCAATCTATGACTCTGTAGTACTGGGTACGAGAAAACGATAACAATTGCAGTTATTGGCTTCAATCACTGATGATTATGTACCTTAATATCTTCAATATTGCTGATTGCGCAACAGCTGCCTCCACTTATTACTCTGATAGACCCACTTTCAGAGCCAAGTTCTAATAAGATTTCCCGCACTCAATTTATCTTTGTTATTATCTAAAGCATAAAGCCATGTTTAAAGATCAATGATATTAATTATCATCAAGCAGGTTTCATTTTTCTGAAGGTTAGAAAAAAAAAACACATTATTAAATGTCTCCATTTGTTTGAAAACAAGATTTTTAACTTTTAGCTCATTGATTAAATCATTTCACATTCGCTAATCTTTTCTTTTTTTAATGTTGCAAAATGTCTATTAATTGTCTTATAGTTTTATGGCCTTTTAAAATAACCCAAATTAATTAATCAGTAAAAGTCAAATTTCTCCGGATAAATGGCCTACTTCTTCTAATGCAGATTATGTAAACCATATGGGATTTTTTTGTCTAGGGTGTATAAACTCTTTCCAAAAAATACCGTATGAGCTGATTCATACGAGCATCGCATATCTTAATGACACATTTTAGTTCCTTATTAGATGGGTTCCTTCATCAAAACTATATTATTCATTCGTTATCAACAGATTTTTTTTCATTATCAGTCTCTTGGTTTTTTCTCTGAACTCCCTCCCGTCCTCCTGATTTCTACAAAACTGGTCTTTTTACACACCATTTCCTCTCCTTAGTTACCTTAGGTGTTAAATTAAAGTGTGGATATAGTTCTTTAAAAAGTGTATATTGTTTGAGAGTTAAAAAATACACTCGTTGGTAATTACATGTAAAGAACATATCTATCATGTAGAAAGCTTTTAGCATTTATTTCCATTGGTAATAGCAAGTATCAAAAGATATTACATAGAGCTTTTTGAGATGCACCAAGCGTTATATTATTCAAAACCCAAAACATCTCCAGTTCTTATAACTCAGGATCGTGTTATACGAACATGAATAACTATGAATGTCCGAGCATAAAAATCATTCTATTGGAATCACTAATGCTCTGTATTTTTACGTGTTTTTGCGTAGGCGCATGGAGAAGTCCCAAAGCTGTGTGAAGCGAGCACTGCGTCCTGTTCAGCGGTGTGGAGTATTGATGGTTCCTGTGTGGATTCTCGCCTTACTGGCCATGCCCATCTATCTAATCTTGGACTTCCTCTTCAGGGCACCCATGATTAGGGTGGGCAAAAAAGAAATTCAAAATTTTCCAGTTTACGTCCTTTATGTCTCACCTTGTGTCCTAATTTCTCTCACTATTTTCTTTATGAATTCTCGTTCATTTTCTGTCTCTGTGTCTTTCTGTGTGTTTTTTTTTCACCTTCGGGAAAAAAAACCGGCCGGTGTACCCCTGTGTTTCCCATTTATGACGTCACATGACGACAACCCTAGTCGGTAAAAACGGCCGGGTTTTTGTAAAGGAAGCACTCGTATTGAAATTAACTGCGCTACAGAGTCATACCCATACAATTGGAAAAATCTTTCAAAGAAAACGACAAAAGCATACCAATTCAAACATTACATACTGCCCGTCCACTGCCCGAGACGGTCCAAATTCTATGCCATCGATGCATCCTGCTCAATTGTAAACAAACGTAAGTTCTATCTCTTCCACTGTTTTGGTATGAGTTAATACAGTGGTAATCTCAAAACAAGACATAAAGAGAGATCTTATGAGGAGCACAATAATTGCAAGCCACAGATCGGGAAAGTTAAACCAAAAGGAAATTTTGCGTCAATTTGCTTATAGAAAAGTGCCAACATATACTTGCAAGCCGTATATAAAAATATTTTTCCTTTGTATGTTTTAAATACACTTAAAATATCCTGCTTAAAATTTTCTTCAATCTTCCAGAGGTGATCAGGGGGGAAACAAGATATACAACTGAAATCTCACATCGATTTTGTTTTCTCGGCATTGGAAGAGGTTCCTTTCGACAACATTTCCCGTATACCCGATTCGATTTGGTTTACTGCCATTTCAAAAATACAATTAACATCGCAACACGATTACTCCGGCCGATTTCACTCCCTACTTTTTCACGTTCTATGATGTTTGAGACAATGGAGATTACCTGCTCCGGCCGTTGTTTTTCGACAGCTGTTTTTTTTTTTTTTTGCCTGCATTCTTATTACGGTAAAAAAGGTATTGATGGTGAGTCCACAAGCTTAATAGATCAGAAACCCGCTAGCTTGTGAGTCAATTAACCAATAAATTAATCATTTGACCAATCGATCTTTCTCCTATACTAGCCAATAAAGCAAAGTTAATCAACAAGCGAACGGCTATTTAGTTGGTATAAAAAAACAAAAGCTAAAATAAAAAATCTTCAACTAGATTAAGAAATGAATTAGACAATCAAATTTGCACAAATTTATTGATTGTGACATTTATTCTTACAGGTGTTCATAGAAGGCTTCAAACGCCTTCTCGGCTACATGCGAGTCTATCGCCGGAAACCAGAAGACGATGCAAGGACAGTGTGTGGCATGATAGAGGTTTACCTCTTCTTCCTCTCTATTGTCTTCGTTTTCATCGTCCTCGGTATCGGAGCAAACTTCCTGGTGCATGTGGTTGCCATGGTGATTGTGAAGGTCCTGATAGACGCTAAGCTTGTGTATCGTGTACTTCCGGCAGTATTGTTGTTGCTTCTTTACATCCGGGACTCGTTCAGGTAGCTAGATTACTTACAGTTTAAATTACTTTAGAAATCCTAGTAAACGCTTATGGAATCTGAAAGGAAAAAAAACGAAAGGACTCTGCTCTCCTGCTATAGCTCTATATGACTTATAATGAGAAATATAGAAGATTAAATCAATAATATTGATAATACCGAATATGCTCACGTATGATATAGCTAACAGTTTGGTAAAGCTTGTTTGTTATATAAAGATACATTGAATCAAATCCTTCAATGTATAGAAAAGGCAGCGTTAAGACAGCTTTAGAACTCTTAAAGGCTATAGAGCACAGTTATAGTAGATGATAAAAGCTAAATGTTTATCTCTTTTGTTTGATATTGAAAACACAGAGAAAACATACAAGAAACTAAAAATAATTATGTTCCTGCCAAAAATTGGCGAATTCCACATACGTCTTAGATAATTGTTGATGTTCTTAAACGAAGAGGAGTTCCTATTCACTTCCAAGAAGCTTTTTTTTAAAGTTTACCCTGATTGAATCCGGGTGCCTTATATTGTGGTTCTTCTATCCCAGCCGAGTGGCCCAGAAGTATGCAGATTTCCTAGCCCAGGTGATGACAGCTATGAGAGCCAGGGAACAAGATGACCTGAAGCGAGAGAGCTTCAAGCCCTGGGATCAGCAGATGAACAAAATCTTCAAAATTTTCCCGCAGCAGATCGAGGTTGACCCTGATGACGAGGTCATAGAGGTCAAAGACGCCAAGCCGAAAGGTAAAGTGTCATGATTGTAATATCACGTCTATCAGCTTAGACCTTGAAACGATTTTAAGAGATATAGGTAGGTTAAGTAGCGTTAGCATTTTGCTATCGTTTCGTTGTCAATTTACCAGTTTGTTCCTTTGATAGAATTTTAATGTAAGTCATCTTGCATTTGGCCAAAGATATTTATCAAAATATGATGAAACTGCCGATAACTATAAATTGGAAAGCAGCATATTATTCACACCAATAGCTTGTAGGCCATAAACAATCATCGGTATATGGTTTAAGATAGAAATTTAATACCTCAAAATTATGTTTATTTTGGAATCTGCTTTGAAAAACAATGCAATTCTTTCACTTCACTTTTTAAAATACAGAGACAAAAGACGAGGAATTTTCAGCAAAGAAAAAGAAAAATTTGTTTCTGCTAAAAAATGGTGAAGTGCGAATGCATCTTGGCCAGCTGTTGCTGTTCTTAAACAAGGAAGACTTCCTATTCACTTCCAAGAAGTTTCTCTTCAGCTGCTGCACAATGGACTGCACGGGCGCGCCTGGCCACCTGGAAGACAACTACATCAAGGTAAGTCAATAGAATAAGGTTCACAACTTGTCCAGCGATGACCTATTCAATAGAGGTTAGAGGTTAGAAGTTCAGTCTATGCCTTAATGAAGGATGACTAACTCAACTTCAAATAAAGTAGTAATTCAGCCATTGCAATATAAGTAATGATCGAAAAATATTTGGACTTTTTTCATGATAAACATGCAATATTATAGCCAAGTACAGTTTTGAGATGAAGACTGTAGAGATATATTTCTTTTCCTAATACATCATCTACATAGTTTTATTAAGCGTGTTACCACATGAAAGCAAAAAACGAGTCAGTCGATTAACAGCTCCCTCACCAGACTCAGCCTTGAGCGCATCATATGAAAGGGCCATTAAGCGATCGTCACTAACTAGAAGTAAGTTCAAAGTGAACATCTGTGATTATCTTCATTTTGATAAATAGATGCTTTGTATCCAGGCTGTGCATATAACAAAAATATTGCATTTCACTACCAAAATGGTGGACGCTCTAGAAAATCAGAGTAAAACTCTTGTGTGTTATGGGTCAATTTGACCCTAATTCATGTAGGTCCGCATTGATCCACAGCACAAAAGAGTTATTCTCTAACTTCCGGAAACATCCGTCATTTTAAAAGCCGAACGCAATATTTTTCCTAATGTGCCCAGCCTAAATACTGCGATGCTTTATACTTATGCCTCTCTAATACCCTTGAACTTCTCAGGCCGCCATAGACTTCATGAAGATCGGAATTTTCCTCATCTTTCTGTTCCTGGTTGTGATGGCGTATGGCAACGCCTACTACATCTCTCCCAATAACCAGATGTTCGTCACCCTCGTATCTGGCATGGTTCCGCTTCTCCTTAGAAACGTCTTCCTCAAAAGAGGCACATTGGAAACTGTCAAAGTAGACTACAGGTAACATGGTACTACATGCATCTTGGTTTAGACAAAAGTACACCACCTGGTGATTGTCTTTTTCGGGTGTACATTAAAGAAGGGTGTGCGTTCTTCATTCCTCCAAAAATATATATATATACATTTTCAAGCTATGATTCTCACGCCTTATTACCTAGTTAATCTTTTTTTATGATTTTTTTCATAGTGCTTATGCAGGCTTTTTATTCAGCGGAATACAGCAACTATGTATAATTAGCTTATAGTTAAAACAAACATAAAAAGGGGGAGTTAGAGATTGATTGGATGACTCGATGTAACGATCTAAATTGGCAAAAACTTTTCGAAATAGAACTATATTATCAATTAATACAGACACGAGAACAGGCATATCAGAACAAACGTAAGGATAAGGTCTCTATGGCTATGATGATTTTAGTGTTGTTTTTTTTTCTAAACCTCAAAGTTACGATATAAGAGCGCAGTCAGTCCTTTCCTTATAATTTGAACTTTTTCCAATCATAAACTTAGACACTTCATTAAACTCCGATACCTCGATAGTTCAAGTAAAAATGTTGTTTGAAGTATTTTTTTGAGTTTATCTCCGTGTCTCTCGATCGGTTTCTTTACAACAAAGTATGCCTGCCTGTTGGGCCTCCCTCTACCATCCTTTCTCTTCTTATATCTTTCTGTGTATGTTTTTGTTTCATACGATATGCTAATGAATAAGTTAATTGACTTTGTTAGACTTATTAAAATGTTTTCATTTGTACTAATTGTACCGTTTAATATCCACATTTTTGGACGCAGGTTTGAGTCGAGGTTGGAAGAAAAAATTGCCGCATTCTTCCAGTCTTGGCAGATACATGACATCAATCTTAGCGATGTTCATATTTTTGGCGCTCAGAGCAACATGCAGAAACAGATATCGGCCGCTGAATCAGAGGCACCTCCATCTGAAGAAACTACAAAGACACACACACTGACAACTGGTGCCCCAAAGAAGTCTGAATCTGGTGAAAACGAGTCCACCAGAACTCTACATCTTGTTCTAGACTTGTCGGACGATCCTAATTTCCTGGATACCCCACCTACAACCCAGCCTGCCCCAGCGCTTGACCCATACTCTCTCCAGGGCAATGCATCCAAGGACAGTGGTTGTTGCTGCTGGAGAGCAAAAGTTTTGAGATTTGTAGAAAATTCTGTAGCTTCAGAGACAGACGATCAAAGGAAACCCAATACCAGTAAGGCGCCAGAACATCCTGGGAAACCTCCTCGGAGGCGCAGCAGTATGAACTTCTTCTATGACGGAGAGACAGGACATCACGTGAACACACACGTAAAAGATGCCCCTAATGATAACAATCTTCATAGAAATGGCCAGGGAACCAACACGGGAGCGCCTTTGCGACACTACAATCCCCAAGAAGCCAGGCCCTATGAGAGAGCAGTCGATGGCGGTGAAGTATCGCCTTCAGAGGAACACAGTAGACGTAACTTTGGGCGTTGGATGAGGCAGAGCGAGGAAAGGAGGGAAGCGTTGAGGAGGGCCAGGAATAAAGAAGAGAGGGAACATGCCGCTCATATTATTTCCGGTTTGGAGGCATACATGATCGGCAACGCAGCGGCGAATTCCATGGGCATGGCAGGAGACACTGGATCTGGTTATGAGCGTCATGATTCAGGGGTCAGTGCGTCTTCGGTGGCTCCTCCCCCTCCCAACGGAGATGCCTCTGAAGTTTGAAGTGATGACATACATTCATCGGCTAACTCGAAGCGTACATATTCAAACAAAAAAAAAAAACCACCTTAATTCTTTTATACACATACGAGAGATGTTTAAAGGATCTGGAAAATCATTGTAGTTAGGTTAAATTCTAATTGGAAAGACGGAAGAGAAGTAAAAGTACTGCAATAGCATTTAGTACAAACCACATTTACTGACAACACAAAAACAAAACAAAAAAGAGAGACAGATATACAGAATTTGACAGCAGGGTGACTTTTAAGATACATCTACTACTGATCAATTTCTTGCTGGATCAACCGATCGTGAGTCAATTCGTCACTGTGTTGGTGATTTAAAGCAGGAATTACATGTAAATATCAACATATGGAATCAGAGAGAAAAAAGTTATGAATTTTTTGGTGCGATATTTATCAAGAACAAAAAAGGAGAACAAAACGCATTTCATAATTTTAATATCAATTGGACTTTTTTCCATTTTATCAATAGATGAGTTAAACCGATAATATTTTTTTACAAGAGAAGTAAAATCGGATATTATTTTTTTCGTCAATACAAGTTAATCGGATATTTATAGTTTTCACACCGTTGTCTTTAACAGTTTTAACAATTTCCTTTGTGGGGCTTCATTCATTAAACTGGTATCACCGTCAAACTGTTTTGTCTCTATCCTAATCTAAGTTTTAGCTTTTATTCTTCTGAATAGTCATGCTTGTGTAACAACTTTAAATTAAATTTTGTGCCATATGCTCTTTTTATTGTAAATATATTTCATTGTAATCAATAACCAAAACTAATCCAAATGTTCAATAAATTATTTTTATCTGAAATATCAAAATACCTACCATGCGTGTTTTATAAAAACTATTTCTACAAGTCCAATATTATCGCAAAGGTAAATGAGATAAATATTTTATATATGTAAATAGCTTTTAGATAATTCTGAGAATAAATCTGTACATGCTTTATTGTTGAGTATTTTTGTTTTGTTTCCTCCAGCTAAAAGTAACATTTTTGTAATTAGCGTGTACTTGATACACTGATACAGTGTATATAGATTAAGTAATGAATGATCGATTACAAAAATAATTTTCTTTGTTGAGAAATATATACATAAAGCTTTTAAAATGAGGAAACCATAGCCATGCCGCTCAGTTTTCGTACTCCTACTACGTGAGCATTGTAAAAGAAAGTTATAGATAGTGAAGAAAAGGATACAGACACCAGGCGATCGAGGGTGAAATAGTTATATAGCTACAAAGATCATTGTGTAAAATGGAGGCAGAGAGTCAAAAGGAGAAAGTGGTAGACAGGGAGGCAGAGAGGGACAGAAAATGAAGAGAAGAAGGGGAGCAGATATGGAGAAAGAGAGGGAGAGAGAGGGAGAGAGAGAGGGAGAAGACGTGATCACAACGTGTCCCTATTGCATCGTACTAGATGCTAGTGTACAGTGACTTGAGCAGTATTTCCCAGGCGACGTCCAGTTCTTGATAACTACAATAACCCTATACCTCTTGAATGCTCAGTGCCAATGATGGCTGCAAAACATATCGGGTCGTATTTTTAGTTTTCTATGAAGTTCCAAATATGAAGAGTCTCAAAACCTTGACCATGCACGTAAACTATTTTTAGTTCGGTATCAGACCTGTTGATGGTCATAATGATCATAGGTGCTTTGATATCAGAGATGTCCTATCTGCGTTTCACAGACTGTGGACTTTATATATACATAGTGCATCAACTGGGCAAAATACTTACAGGAACCTATTAAATACTATTCAATACTACAGTACTTACAAATACATAGACTCTCCAACGGTCCATTACCAAGGAAATTACCTTTTGAGATCACAGAGGGACAGCAGTTAGGACTTTGAATGAGTGTGATGTCGCTATGCTCACATCACAAAGCGTTGCTACATTGAGCAAGGCATTTTTTCTGAGCTTTCCAATCATGAATATTTCATGACAACGTTGATATTTTAAGTAAAGATAATTATAAAAACTTTGGTTAATTTAAAATATTGCGAAGAAAAGGAAAAAGAGATTTTTCAAAAACATTTCCTAAAACTACAGCTGCCGACATCGAACTCATCTGGATTAATTGCGAGATGTTAAAGCATAGAATTTCTCAATAGGAGTCAAGAGAGCTGGCTTAACCCTCAGAAGGCCAACTATGGTAAAATTAAAAATTTTTACCTAATAGCCATACATTTGTTTATGAGCTTATAATTTGGCATAAAAATGCTTCTTATTACACTAAATGGCATGAAAAAGAGAACAGGCTATGAAAATTAAACACTGTTGTACAATCGATTGGCCTTGTGAGAATCAAGGTGTTGCTCCAATGACTTTGCAAAGATCTTTCTCTCCATGATTGACCGAAGTTTTCCAAAAACAAAGAGCCTACATAAAATAGTCAATAGAAACACTATCAAAGTCATCATCAGTTGTATGCCCGACGTCAATAAAACAATTTGGAACCACAAGAAATTATTACAACGGCACCGTAATGAAAAGGCACCAACAGAAGCAACGTGCATCTGTCGACAAAAAGAAAACTGCCTCCTGAAAGGACGTTGCATTGCTAAATGCATTTTTTTTATCGGGCCACTGTTACAGATACAAAAACAAACAAGAAACATAATTTTGTAGGACTTAAAGAAAATATTTTTTAGATCCGATGCAACTAAAACAAGTCACCCTTTAAACTAGAACATAAAAAAGCTTCTAGAACACTTAGTAAACACATTTGGATCCTAAAAGACAAAAACAAAACACAATTCTGAACGGCAGATATTAGAAAGAAAAAAACGAGACCGTATACGCCAGGGAAAATATTTTTGCGTTGCACCTAGAAGAAAACACGCATTATTGAAAAAAATAAGTTCTAAAATGTGCGTTAGAAATTTTTTTTCGCATTTCATGCACCAACGAAAGTTCTTGTTTATGAGCATAGCCTAGTCGGCCATGTTGGTAAACACAGCCCAGCCAGTCATCTGATTAGGGAGCCGCCCGAAACTTAAAAATCATGGCAAGACACAAACTTTAAGTAAGTATGACAGCTATTACGCTCCTAAAGTTAAGCTATATAGAAATTCTGTTGACCTTAAAACCCAAATTATCTATCTATCTATCTATCTATCTATCTATCTATCTATCTATCTATCTATCTATCTATCTATCTATCTATCTATCTCTATATAATATTTTATAATTATGTATGTATGTATCTTTCTATCTATCTATCCGTCTATCTTTCTAACCATCTATACAAAGTATCTGGATCTTACTAATTACACGTATGTAGACCTTACATTTTTGTTTTGTTTTACTCCTCGTTCGTTGTAAAGCTTAAAATAATATAAGACTTAGATTTTTATTCATTAAAATATCAAGTTTTGCACTTGTAATTCACTACCACTTCCTCTATTCACTGTCTTTATTGTTTCTCTCTCTTTTTTCACTGTGGCCTGTTTGGGGAGTTTTGAATTTTCTTTTGTATTCTCTTTTTATTTCTTTATTTAAACAATTACGGTGCGCGCCTATCTCTTGGACTGTATCTCCCTCCTTTTTACTCTTCTCTCTTTCTCTGTCTCTGTCTGTCTGTCTGTCTCTCTGTCTGTCTGTCTGTCTGTCTGTCTGTCTCTCTCTCTCTCTCTCTCTCTCTCTCTCTCTCTCTCTCCTCCCTGCCCTTCTTTTATTACTTAACACTACCTACCAGTTCCACACCATCTTCGGAATCCGTCCTCATATATTTAAGCATTGTCTTTCATTCTTAGAGATTTTCCTACTTACAAATGACCAAAGCGTAGCTAACTTTTTCGTCCCTCTAGTCATTTAGAATGAGACTTGGGAAACCTCAAATATTATATCTAACCAAGAGGTCCTCGGAGATTGTTTCTCGGTAGCCACGCCCTTATTTGTGGTTGACGTTGCCCATGTCACTCAGTGCTAGAGGAATCGAAGAAACTCCACCTACTAACTGTATTGCGGTCATAGTGCTACTGCTCAGCAAAAGCTAGGCTATTTTGTGGGTAGGTTTAACATCGGGTTATGGTTTTCTTTCGTTTAGTTGTGCGCCTAGCCTTGTTAGATTACGGACTTACTTAATTTTACCCTTACCTCCAAAGATTTCATGGGTTTATCTTGTTTCCCGTTTTCGATGTTTCAACATTTCCTTGAAAGGCAATGTTTTACGTCTCTTTTTATTTGTTTGTTTGTGAATGTTGACCATTCGGTTTCTTGTAATTACCTACCTACATACCTAACTACTTACTTGATTTAATATCTATCGACCTAGATCTATCTCTCAATCTATCTATCATTACACAATAGCCTACTCCTACCTGTGTTGTGTCGTGACAAAACAATGGTAGGACTAGGCTATTATGTATGCAAAAGCTTCTTATACAAGCCGAGCACTATATTTCATGACATAAATAACTTAGAACTTTATCTACCTATCTATCTATTTATCTATCTGTCTGTCTGTCTATCTATCTATTTAACCATCTACGTACCTATGTATACATTTTTTTCTATGAATTTTTTGTTGTTCTTTTCTTAGATCGGTGTTTGTATCTTGTTTTTTTTTTAATTCGCCTGTGAGGTTTAAAGGGAACACTGGTCCACGCTGCGCGACCCGCTTATGACTTTCACATTTCTGCCATACTTTTCCTGACACTATGCCTAGTCTGTCTTGGCATTCAAATGATATCGATATATTCTTCGGTTGGATTTGAATTTGAGAACAAGCCTTTCATTGTGTTTTTCGAGATTTCAATAAAAGTATGCTCTATAATAACGCAAACACTAAAAGCAGTGTGAATAAGTAAGGGTAACAGACGTAGAGTTTTGGATCAGTTAGGCATAGCGTGGTGACAACATTTCTGAAAGTATAGAAAGGAAAACTTTAGTTTTTTTATGATTACAATATACTCCTAGTCTTTGAACTCCCCCCACCCCCAAGTGCCTCTCTCATTCTGCCCCGTTTCTTTATATTTGTTTCTCCTACTCTTTTATCTTTTTTCTTTAATTTCAACAAAGATCCTGAGCTTCAAAAGCAATTGTTCCTAAAGATAACACAGTAAGAATTATTTATCAAATACAAGCAAAGCCAGCACAAGTTACCTGTCAGTCAAATGAAAATAATAGCAATTGAAGGATGAGTGCTCAACTTATTATTTCGAATTTTCGTAGAGGACATTACTCACGAAGCATTTTAGTTCAAAACAGTGGGCCGGTTCAACTAAGATTCTGTGTACGTGATAAGAGACATTATATCTACCCAACATAGATTGGCTGACCTGTATTACGGTAATCCAAGGCATTACGTTACAAACATAGTTAGTGTACGTGGATGTTTCCAGTCTATTGAAGACCATTGAACTTTTGATTTGGAATGGGTTGATAATTAAACCATTTTGTGCAGATGGGTACGCCTGTTGAAAAATGGGGTTACAGTGTTCAACATATTAGACATGAGCTGACTGTACTCAAATCAGGCACTTAGCCTGCACTCCGACGGCCTCATAAATCAAAAACATGAGCAAGCTTACCTAGTGAGTTTAAAGCCACAATTCAAGTAGGACTTACTTTTACTTTTTCAAAGATGCGACCGAGCAAAATTCCATTGGTTGGCATGTCGATCTGATATTAAATTAGCTTTATGGTTGATAGTTTTTTTTTGCCAGTAGTCTCTCTAACTCTTATTTTATTGATATTGTATGCCTATTTTCGTGTTTTTTTTAAGCTTAATTTATTTAGATTGTAATTGCCTTTGTCATTTTTTACCTGTTCCTACCACCCCTTCTTTATGTCCTCGTCAATATAACCCCCTTCAGCTCTCTATTATCAAATATCATTGTCACCATTTCTTAACAAGTTTGCTTTGTACGCATGGCTCACTTGCATTGACTATTTCTCTGCAGGGCTGCATATATATCTGCTTTCCTATCACTGCTCGTATCTATTTGTCTTGTTTGTTTTCTCTGTTTACCCCTCTTCCTTTCTGGGTCTGACCATGTTTGACTACCCTCTTTTCTTTTGTATAAGTAGTGGAGGCAGTCACTTTTAATCATTTCATTTTGTATAGTCTATTTTGCTTCTCTATTTCTTTATCTTCCAACTCCCTCTTGCCCGAACCCCCATGCCTCATCACTCTTCAGATTGCTCACCCCTCAGTCAGCCCTTACTGTAGGGATGTAGCGTGGGAAATCAGCAGGTGAAGGTCCCTCCCTGCATCAGGCACCAGTCAACGTTTGCCACGCCACTCAAACACGGACAGATCGAACGCCGGTGGGGACGCTCAGATCTATTTCATTATTTTGTTCTCTTAGTCACTAAAACAAGTTTGGCGTGAGTCCGTAGCAAGATAGCAGCAAAATATGAGGGAGCAACTTGATGGCTTCTGCTCCGAGATGCGGTGCTAAAAATTCGCACTATATTGAGGAATGGTTTGCTCATATTTACGGCTAACGTTAAAACAAAAAGGACTACTACTGCTACCACCACTACTACTGCTGCTGCTGTTACTACTACTACTACTACTACTACTACTACTACTACTACTACTACTACTACTAATACTACTACAACTACTACTACCACTGTGGCGTCGTAAGGAGAGGAAAATAGGAAACAATAATATATGAACGCATAGAAAATTGAGAACAAACAAAACAAGGCAGGGAAATGCAAGGAATGATAAATAAATGTATTTAACTTTTACACATCCAAAGAGATCGGAATGCAGATGAGTCAGAAGTCGGAAACTATAATTTTGAGAATACCATTAAAGATAGACTTATTTCTCTTTGTCGCAATATTTCATGTTACGTGATTTTCCAATAATTTTCAACAAAATTTTAATAATACAATGCCACTTGTTCTACTTAGAAGCTAAAAAAGGTGTTGTTCAAATTATTAACACTTTGCAATTTAAAACTTGCGAGTTTCGGCTCATTCCTTCTTGTTTCCAGACCTTAGCTAAACGGTATTAATGTATTAATTTTTTTTTAGGCTAAGCTTAGCAGATACTACGCAACTCTAATTGGCGCTCCAGTGTAGCTACTAGAGACCTTTAGCATACGCACCGTGTCTCACTACGCGTACGTGAAAATCGGGAAAGCAGATTGAGAAACTATAAAAATAATGAAACCAGTTTCTAAAAATAGACCCACAGACGTTAGCGTCATACTCACGCGTTGCTGCTTAAAGTCTGTAATATCTCGCGGAGCACGAAAGTGGACGTTTCCAGCTGACCCGACATACCCCGCTGACTAGCTGAGAACACTCTCACACACACCACACTTTTCAGCTTTGGTTTTTCTAATCTATGACTGCAAATTTTTTTTTTGGTCATATTAGTTATCTATCAGTCGTTCTTCAATCAACTGAATGCATTTGAAACAAGAAGTACGGAATAATCAATTTTGAAGTAACCTAGACCTAGGTTTGACCTAGATTCTAAGTTTCATCTCCTGGGGTGGCCTCCAAATTTGAGACAGACTTAGGCGATAAAGAGAAAGATATGTGCATCAAAAACATCCCGTTTGAAATAAAGTGTTTAATTGCCCATTTTTAAACGGCTTAGTCTTTTTTTCAATGCAATGTACCTGGTTTGAAGCTATAAATGGTTGTTTTGTTTATTTCTGTTTATACTCTTTAAAGTTTTGAATCGAGGCGTTCCCAATATGGCGGCTTCTGGCGTGGTTTCTCCTCCTCGGCTAAAAAAGCGAGTGCGATGAGCGAGGCGCTGATTGGCTAAGGCTTTCTTAGCTCAGCCGCAAAGCATAAAATCATATCTTGTAAAGATGAGCGCATCAAGACGGCGTGGCGATTCCAATTGACCGGTTGCATGCCACTCACAATTTGTCCATGTACCGGTTGCGTACGGCCACAAAGTCTTGTAGGTAGCAGGAATTGAAACTAATGTTCCACGTCTCCTACCCGAAACAGCTTTGCTAAACACGGAGAGATGGGTAGCAGTAGTTGTCTCTAGCATTCATATCCTGGAGTCTCAGAGAAAGAGCAGCGGCAGCAGCTGCTGAGGATTTTTTGGATGTGAGAGTCTCTAGGCTTTGATTCTGCGCATGATCAAGTGGACGACACAAGAAGTGAAAACCCTCGTCGCCATTTTCACTTTTTCTGTGGAGTGAAGCTG
>BMAT01000427.1:192183-220805 GCA_019649035.1 Elysia marginata
GGACAGGAGGGAAAGAAATTTTCAGGCGTCCCAAACTGACCGCGAATACCCACAAAATGGCGAGGGCCTGTTGAAGAGAGTCACTGGTATAGAATGTCTGTACTTAAGACTGCAGAAAGACATGGTCACAATAATTATATGATAACTATTGTTACATAAGTTAGCTAAAATGTAGGGACACAGACAATCAAATTTTCAAAGGGTTTGGAGGCAAAACAAAACTTGAGCTAACTTTTCTAATCATTCTGATGGTGACATCATGTTACGTGATCCATGGCATACTGTTCTCAATAAATCTATGCAATGTCTATTTATTCGATGCAACCCTCCAGCGTCTGCTAGGTCTCTTTTAAAACTTGCAATTTTAAACACTGCAACATAACGAAGATCAAACCAGTTTCTTATCTTTTGCCTGGTATGTGTAACTAAAAAGACTAGTTTTATAAGCCCACAACTTTCAAACCAACCAATGGGGAAACAGGCCCAGTGGCTCTAGTATATAGAAAGAGTTTAAAATATTTACAAGTCTGTTGCTGCAGGCAAGTTATTCCCCATGAAGCACCATGATCGTTTTCCATGACACGTATACCACACTTATTCTCTAGTACTATTTCTGGGTGCACCACCATGGAAAAGCAAATGCAAATTACAACCATATAAAAGGTCCGTTGCTGATACTTAGCCCTTGTATGGCATACTCGTCATGTAAAATGACAATTAGTCGAAAAGGGGCGAATAAAGTAACGCTACATCTAAGTCTATTCCGCCATGGGTTATTTATAATAGCTCAATCCTTAAAATTGGATTACAACTTGCTTTGAAATCTTGCTTGGTTCTGATAAGTCGCTCCATAACAGTTATTTTAAAACACTTTAACATTTTTTGTTTATAAAGTTTACACGTTTCTCATTTTACAATTGCTCCATAGACGAAATGAACTAACCACATTGAAAGGTGTGAATTAACACTTTTATAAAATTCGGTTCTAGTGCATAACTTATAGGGAGTAAATAGGCTCATAAGTCATACAACTGATATAAAATGAGACATTTTGCTCATTGGCGTTCGCTGTCCAATACGACCAAGCATCATTCTTGCCTAACGTGTCAAGCATGGTTTATTTCTCTGAACGGCACTTTTGTATATAGGACGAAAAATAAGTTTTGATTTAATTACAGAGAGCCAAAAGGATGTAACGATTTAAAGTTTAAAATTTTCTTCTACTTTTCTATGCTTTGGCAGTGAAGGGTTAACACAACATAACATCGCATGTTTAAGAGGGACAAAAAAGATTGCTTTATTTGCTGGCTTAATCTCTGGCTGTAATTGTACATGCATTATATGTATCATGCAATCTGAGTATTGAGGCAAGAAATTGTTTTTCAATGTGGTGTCATAGCTTTTTTTTTTACCTGTTATATTTTCTTATCCTTCTTCATCATTATCGTCATTCTATTATACATCGTTTTAACCATAAACACCTCCTCTTTATTTTTCTCATGATCATCATAATTAATGTTTCAACAATACATATCACCATCATTGTCATAGTCGCAGTAGCATCATCATAATCATAATCATCATCATCATCATCATCATCATCATCATCATCATCATCATCATCATCATCATCATCATCATCATCATCATCATCATCATTATCACCACTATTTGCACTTTCCAATCTGCCATTATCGCAAGTGTAATACTATTCCAGTGTTATTTAAAATTGCAACTTAGGCCCATGACAAATATTTTTCTTTGCGGATTTCTCAGTTTCTCTCTCAGAATGCATCTCCCTCTGTCTTTCTCCCTCTGATGTATTCATGTTGTTTTCTCTGAATCGGCGTCACGTGACGGGTCAACAGCAAAGTTCCCAGGTCCAGAGAGTCCAAGCAACGCCAAGCATTGCCAGGAACTGCAAACATCTGGCCTCGTATCATTAGCACTCGTCTTCGGTTGTGAAATCTCCCTCTCATATGTTTGTTCTAGAGATGCTGAGATGTTTCAAAACGCCTGTAATTATATTTGATAACGCTTCCGGAACATCGTGCAAGTTTGTTTGGCATGGCGTCTTCAGATATCGGCACGTAACAGTTTGAGCTTGATTGCTAGTTATAAAGCTTGAACTGATTGCTGCTGTCTCGGGTATGTCAAAGATTTAGGGACTCTTTGAGGCCAGAACTTAATAAAAATTCAAAAGCCTTCGGGTGATGAAGAAATAATTACACTTTGGTAAAAACCTTAACCCCCAATACTTATAACTCTTTTTTAAATATTTTATTTCACTAATGAAACTTTCCACTATTTGAACTACAGAGTTAACCAGTGCATTTACTACGGATGCCTAGCCTGTAAAATTTTCATGATTAAACAGCATATAAACTTTAAGTAGGTAAGAACAACTCCTTGCTTCTTTCGAGTAGCTGCTCTTCCTTCTATTGACTTATAGTTCTGTTCCACAGCAAAGATCATGCTCAGTAGGAACGTCCTAGACATTTTAAAATGAGAATTAGCCTATAAAAGGTCTTAAGAGAGACATTGCAATATCGGCAGAGATAAAAATGCGTCGCAGAATAGTATTAGCTATACTGAGAAGAACTTTCTTCTACACTCCTAAAAAGAAAGATAAAAGAAAGATAAACAGGGCAAAGGAGAAAAAACAGAGAAAGAGAGAAACAGAAACAAAAAAGCAAGTAATATAGATAAGGAATGCAGAGATAGAAAGGAAGAGTATGGAGGAAGAGATCAAAGTAAAGCAGAAACTAAACTTACGATTGAAACAAATGATTTCCATTGGTTATAGAAAACAATGAATCTTCGAGACATGATGAAAAATCATTAAAGAAAAAAATATTTAGACCTAAAAAAAACTTTACTTTTTAACATTAAGAGAGATAAGAAAACAAATGAAGATGCATATATCAGCAATGAAAAAAAAAAAAAAGAAGGAATCCTCTAATGATGCCGACAATGCTAGGACGATATTGTGAAAAACATTGGACATAATATAGCATTTCAAAAGAAACTAATCTAAAGAGAAAGGTGGCAGACACAAGAAATAGTTACACAATATTTTCCGTCCCCCCAAAAATGCAAGAAAACTTTTAGTGCAAAGTAGCAGTTCTCTTTGAAAAATCAGTTGACGATAGATAAATAAAGTGATAATGAGAATAAATGCCTAATTTTTTGTCTTGTCTTGTTAAACTAATACAATATGTTCAAACTATATTGAGCAAATCTCCCCTTGTCCTGCGAGTGTTCACTTTTGCAATAAGGTATGTAGTTATAATTAAAGGTATGTCTTAGGTAGATAGATTATAGATAAGAGATAGATAGATAGATAGAGAGATAGGTAGATAGATAGATAAATAGACAGATAGATAAGTAGATAGATAGATAAGTAGATAGATAGATAGATAGAGAAAGATAGAATCATAGTAAATTGGTATAGATTTAGATAGATAGATAGATAGTTAGATAGATAGATAGATAGAAAGAAAGATAGATAGATAGGTAGATAGATAAATAGATTTAGGATACGAAATCAAGAGGTAAACAAGACAGTAGGGGAAAGATGATCAAAAGGAAAGGAATGAAAAAGAACAAGAAGAAGAAGAAGAAGAAGATGAAGAAGAAGAAGAAGAAGAAGAAGAGAGAGAGAGAGAGAGAGAGAGAGAGAGAGAGAGAGAGAGAGAGAGAGAGAGAGGGAGAGAGATTAGGAAGGACGAAAGATGGGGTGAGAACATTAGGAAAGAAGAGACTCACCACATGGATAGGGTGCCAAGTTTGGGACACTAATGAGCCATTGAGGTCAGCCGGTTATAAATTAGTTTTGTCGCCAGGGCCAAACCCGAGCTCTTAACGCTAGAGCGCCCCCTTTCGGCAGGCGTGATTATTCAGTGACGCAACCCAAGGTGGGATAACTCTCAAGCTAATCATATTTCGAGACTTCTGCGAGAGAACCGGCGGGATTATCTGGGGCCAGCAGATCGCGCGAGAGTTGATTGTCGAGGCGAGAAGTTAAACGGCAGCTTTCAAGCCTGCTCTAGGCCCAGCATCAGGACATTAACGCCGAGGGCAATGTTACGTCATAAATTAAGGACATATTTATCGTATATTTTCTGTTTGGAGAAAGAAGTCTTTGTTTTAAAAGAAACAACTGCGATACTTGTTTTACTCCAAACTTATATCAAAATAATGTAATCTATCAGCCTATGCTGGATCAACGGATGGAAACTCTAATTTCTCAGATAAATAGAAAATAGTAAGTATAAATTCGTAACGACTGTCGTACCTGAAACAAAATGATAAGTCTTGATGTGAAGATTGATTTGCAAACTGTCGTGGAATAGACTCCTTTATAATTTTTTTCGATTGTTTTTCTCGCCAGTAGAGTTTCGACTGCATAGTCTCCAATTATTTGTTCATTAGTCGACTCTTGAGTAAATGGCTGAAAGTGGTGAAATAAACAAAAGAAAAAAGAGCGATCATATCAAGAAAACCCGTGGGGTTAAACAAAACTTTTCCGTTTCAAATTTACTCATATGTATATGCATTTCATCGGCCTTATGAGTCACTATGTAGAAAAGGTAGAAAATTTAACATTAAGGCTAAAATAGGCAATAACTGTTTCCATCAACTAATGAATCTAAGAGCAAACACAAGCCTCAGCTGGTGCCATTGGCGTCAATGAAGGGGAGGAAAGGGTAAAATGGCCTGGAGTGTTAAAAAACAGAGACTTGAAGCTAGAAAGACAAGGGGGTGAAGAGAGAGAGAGAGACAGGGAGCAGAGAGAGAGTTAGAGAGGAAAAGAGAGAGAAAGAGAGAGAGAGAGGAGAGAGAGAGGAGAGAGAGAGAGAGAGAGAGAGAGAGAGAGAGAGAGAGGTTAAACTGAAGGTATTTTTGTTACAACAACATGGTTGAATGCAATGTGGGAGAGTGAAAACTTTGAATACGTAGCTGATGAGTAGAGATTGGGTCCCCGGAGGCTGGAGGACTGTGGTGAGCAGTGTTGGTTTGTAGGGCGTGAGATGTCCCATGGATAAGGTGCTTTTAACGGTGCGTAATATTCAGTCATCAGGGGAAATGACCAGAGGGAGAGCGATTAGGGTGAGGTTTCTTTCTGGTGGTGTTTGAGGTCAATTTACATCTTGACCGCTCTTTCACCTCCACTTCTACCACCTCACCTCCCACCTCTCTCTACCCTCTTTATTTCATTATAGCCTTTTGCTCAGATAATGATCAACATAATAATAATAATCAAGTGCCGTCTTCGGTCCGAATGTTTGCAGCCATGTCTCTCCATTTTTCTCTGTTCTCGGCTTTCCGTTTCGTATCTCCATTGCTTGTCGACCCTGAACATTCCTTTACATGTGCCGTCTAATTTTAATAGATGCATCAGTGATTTTTTTTTTTTAATTTGCTCCTTTAGAAGAGCGAACTATTTCTAGCCGCCCCTATGCCGCATGGATAAACGACCTCGTTAAAGCACAGAAACAGGTGAAAAGACAGGCTGAAAGATTATTCAGAAAAACTGGCCTCACTATGCACCGTGATTCTTTTAAGTTTAAAAAGAATAAAACAATTCAAGTTATAAAAGAAGAGAAGGAAAAGTTTATTTCTGAAAAAATATCCTCCTGTAATACATCTAAAGAACTGTTTGGAGTTTTCAGCTTGATAGAAGGGTATTTTTACAAGCCCAATTCCACTTCAAAGGTGCTCTCAGGGCTTGGGTCCCATAGACAATTTACGGGCTGCCACCCAGAGACTAGCGGGGATACCATGACTTAGCCTCAACCGGTCACATTATACTGACACCGACCCAACCAGTAGGGGCCCGGACTGTGCTCGGCTGTGATTCGAACTCGCGGCCACTTGGCCACGGATCAAGGCCGCTACCAACTGAGCTATCTAGGCCCCTGGAGTTTTCAGCGCTCTAACCGCGAAAACCAAAACCAAAACATTACCTATTAATATCCCTTCACAAGAACTTCCCAATGTTTTCAACACTTTTTTCATTGAAAAGATCGAGATTTTAAGAAAACGTTTAGATACTTACTCACACGACCAAGTCTTTAAGAAATATCAAGGACCTGTACTTTCTGCCTTTTCTCCTGTTTCCGAAAAGTTTGTGAGGTCCACCTTTTTATAGTGTAAAATGAGTTTTTCTCAACTAGACCCTTTAACAGCAAAATTATTTTATGAATGCCTAGACATCCTCTACCGCAAATCACAAGAATTTTAAATGATACATTGTTGAATGGAATTTTTCCTACTGGTTTTAAAGAATCCATAATCATACTTTCTCTTAAAAAACCGTCTTTGGAACCAAATATCTTAAAAAATTACCGACCAGTATCAAATCTCCCATTTATCTCTAAAGTGTTAGAAAGACTAGTCCATGCTCAAATCCTCGCACACCTTACTAGCAATAAACTAATAGAAAAGTTTCGGTCTGCATACAAGCCAGGACATAGCACCGAAATGGCTATTGTCAGAGTAGTTCATGATATGCTGACTGCAATTGATCAGGGTAACCTTTCTATGTTAACTCTGTCAGATCTGTCTGCTGCGTTCGACACATTTGACCATCCGATTCTCTTAGAACGCTTAAAAATATCATTTGGTCTAAGTGATACTGCCATAAATTGGATAGGATCTTATTTAAGTGACCGACAGCTAAAAGTAAAAATAAAAAATGAATGTTCTAAAGAAATGTCAGTCAGATACGGTGTGCCTCACGGTTACGTTTTAGGGCCCCTACTTTTATCATGTATATTTATCCTCTTGCAGAATTAATCAAAGATCACAATTTTCTTTACCATCTATATGCCGATGATACCCAACTATATTGTCCTATACCAACTAACAAATTTGATTTAATGACTATTAAATTGACAAAGCGCTTTAACGATATCAATGATGGATGTGCACAAATAAGCTTACCATAAACAACGACAAAACTGAAATATTGCTGTGCGCTACTTATACCAAGCTAAAGTCGGTTGAGACTAAGTCAGTAAGAATCGGAAATAATGAGATCACATTAGCAGAGAATGTAAAGAATCTTGGAATATATCCTAGATAAAAATTTGTCAATGGACTGTGCTGTTTCACATATCAGGAGATGCTGTTATTTAGAGATTACAATAATTGCTCAGCTGAGACTCTTTATAAACGAAGATGCTGCAAAGAAACTTGTGCTATCTTTTGTAGTTTCAAAATTAGATTACTGCAACTCCCTCTTTTATAATATGGCGAATGAAAACATTCAGAAACTTCAGTCTATTCAGAATCACGCAGCACGCCTAGTTAAACAAGCTCGTAAAAGATCCAGCGCTTCATCACTTTTGAAATAATTAATCTGGTTGCCTGTAAAAGAAAGAATTATCTAGAGATATTGCCGTTTTAGTCTATAATTGTCTCTATTTAGATTCATCGCCAAACTACTTAAAAGACTTGATTAAGATATATCTACGTCCCTAGTAGGGCACTTCGCTCTTCTCAGAAAAATCTTTTAGAAGCATCCACAGCACGTCTAAAAACATTTGGGGAAAGGTCCTTTGCTTACGCTGCTCCTGATGTGTGGAACAAACTTCCAGATCATATAAAAATGTCTCCAACTCTAGCTAATTTCAAGAATAGACTTAAAACTCATCTCTTCAGACTCAGTTTTGAATAAATTCCAATCTTCTTACACTATCTTCTGAAATATAAACTGCCTTGTAACATATTCATATACCAGTAGTGATGTACAGAGTTATTTTGTCCCTTTTTATTCATGAACCTCTAAGTTCACTTTTTCCCAAAATTTGTATCATCTCGATCTCGTTTATATACCAACAAGCTGGCAGACCCGTTCAAAAGAACGGGAAACAGAAACAAAATGTTCTAAAATAAGATTTTTTTCCTTTATCCATTTAACTCAAAATTATCAGTTTGAAAAGTAGAAGTAAAGATGATTGACTTGTATAATGTGAAAATTTTTTTCTCTTACTGTTGCAAAAAAAAATGTTACATCTGACTGTTTGCTAAGATACGGCATATCGGTCTTAATAAAAACCAAACAAAACTTAACAAATGAAGCAAACAAAAATGGAAATGAGGTAAAAAGATGCTGAAAGGAACAGAGTATTTACAGAAATTACCTGTAGATGGAAGTTTTTTTTTTGAAAATCTTAACTTTGAAAAATAAAAAAAAATATTTTCCGTCTGCATTCAAGGGGCTTCGGACCGACACATGATTAATTTGAAACCAACCAAAATTAACCTAGTGGCTGCATTAAAAATATTTTGTTTCTTTTACGGTGATATCATTCTTTCTAACAGTTCTTGATAATGTGATATTGAAAACATCTTAACTTTTCAAAAAAAAAAAATTTCCGTCTGCATTCAAGGGGACTTTCTTCCGTTTTCGTGCTAGATCTAGAATCTAGATCAGATTGTGCCCTGTCTTCGAGTTATCTAATCTGGATTGATAAGAATTTTTGACACATTAAACTTATCAAATCAAATTTAAAGGCGATATCCACAAATACCTCTTGAAGTGAAAGCTTTCAATAGCATATTACGCATCAACCTGCAGGAATTCTGCAATCAACTTGAGGCTTCATGCATCAACCTGCTTGACTCTTGTAATTGTATCAAAAGTAACAAATAACAGAGCTGCCAGTTCTTGATAATGTTAGATTCTATATTTTCTAGATCATATACAGTAAAAAGTCTTGAATCTAATTTAGATCTAGATCTAATACGTTAGATGCCTTATTTTCTA
Source organism: Elysia marginata (assembly GCA_019649035.1). Lineage (NCBI taxonomy): Eukaryota > Metazoa > Mollusca > Gastropoda > Plakobranchidae > Elysia > Elysia marginata. The sequence goes on from BMAT01000427.1 coordinate 200,960, forward strand.
GTCCTTATAGAGATCTAGATCTAGAGTAAAGTTGGTTCACTGCAGAGTGGGTCGCAGAATTTTCTTCCCTGTCTTCGTGCTAGATTTAGAATCTAGATAAGATTGTTCCCTGTCCTCGTGTAATCGAAACTATATTCAAAGGGGTTTTTGACACATTAAACTTCATAACATAATCAAATTTAAAGGTGACAATCACAATTACCTCTTGAAGTCAAACCTTTCACTAATTTGTTGAAAGACAAAGGCTGTTCAAAATTCCTAGGACGCAATCCATGATCAAACCAATTAGATCAATTTGTGGCCTTTAGATAAAGGGCCGCGTTAATTTCTAGATCTAAAACTAATACAATATATATTTTCACAGACTCTAAATCTAGGCTTTAGATTAGAAGCTACAATCTAGATCGAGATTAGGCTCATCAACTTGTCTTCAATGTTTACATTCTTTGTTCAAATTTCCACTAAAATCCATCACGTCATCCGCTTTGCCAGTTTCGATTTGTGTGCCCTATGCCAAATGCTTATGTTTTTATGTTGTGTGCAACTTTTTCTTATTTTTATTTCTTTAACTGCATGTAAACGTAGTTATAGGGTCAAGTGAAAATTTTAATTTGATATCTGACCGTTTGTTGTGCTCAGTAATATTTAGACTCTCATTATTGATATCTTAAATGAGAGGCCAAAGTTTTAATCTTAAATGAGAGGCCAAAGTTTTAATTTTTGATTTGAAAAAATCCTACTTGGCAACACACATGTTTCGCTCTGAAGTGGAAAAGAAAATAGTTCCTTATAAAAACAATGGATATTTATTTTTTTTGTCGCGTTTTGTTTTTGAATTTTGACCCTTTTACGAAAATATACAGCTTATTTAAAGGCATTTTAAACACACTTGACGCTTTTATCGTAAGCGGTCTAGGAGGAAGGTACGGCCGCGTTTTTTATATTCATGCGCTCCTCATTTATAGATATAGATGACTTACGTCAGTTTTATTAATTTCAGTATCATAAGATCGGTTCTCTTCTTTTATTGACCTCTACGTGCAATTATGTCTAAATATATGTATATAATACCATTTTAGAGCAGAAGTTTAAATCAATGTATTCCTGACTATAAGTGTACATGTGAATGCAAGTCATGTAAAGTGCTTTGAGCTTATGTTTTAAAGGAAAAGCGCTATACAAATAAAATATTATTATTATTATTATTATTATTATTATTATTATTATTATTATTACATCGTCCATCCAGTTCCTTCTTGGCCTTCCCTGTCCTCTCTTCCCTTCGATTTTCCCCTCTAGGGATAGTTGTAGCAAAGGTCCCGAGCTGCCTCTCATGATGTGTTCAGCATACCTTAGTTTCCGCTTCATAAGTCGTTGCAACAGTCTTTCGCAGACATCAGCCATTTGTATAATTTCTTTGTTGTTTTTTTCTGACCATGGGACCTTGAGAAGTCTCCTGTAGCACCACATTTCGAACGTCTGTATCTTCTTTTGAACCGTATTGATCTTTATAATGTTTATATTGACTGCTCGCTGCCTTCAAACCTTGCCCCTGAAACTGCAGAACGCTATTCACTACAGTTTTAAAACTAGTTGGAACTAAGCAGCACTACGTCGGCGGCGTTTCTTTTGTTGTCAAAAAGCTTTACTAATGCTTACGAATAAACTTTGTATTTGTATCATAAAATCACCTTGTTGAAAAATTATTCTCTATGTGGCGTAATTGCTGAACCAATCAGTAGGTATTCTGCTATGGTATAATAAGAAACTTTGAAATGTGAAACTCCAAACGATTTACAAAAAAATGGCTTTTAAGTTATCCGTCACCGAATTTAAACTATTAAAATTATATTCCTTTTTTAGAGCTCTTCTGATACAACATAATGATTTTCGTATTCATGTTTATTGGTGAAAAAAAAACTACCTTATAATGAGATTGATTGACAACAATAAGTAATTTATTTTTGGATGATTTTGTATAATAATACATATTTACAGACAACTCTATATTTAAATTGATTTTCGATTTACAGATATATTAGTAGGTTTTAAAAAATTTTCATTTTATATGTGGAAGTTCACATGACACAAAACTTTGTAACTGTTAAAGGCCTTTTACACTGAATAAACATTTCAAATTTCTGATTGAACAATTAATGAATCAATCAATCAGTTATTCTATCTAACCTTGCCTAGCAATCAATCTGTCTACACACCTTATGGCTAGATATATTCACTCTTGGTTGTATATCAGCTCTATTCTTTCTGAAGCTTCTAATTGTCCAAGAATACAAACGTGTTTTCATAGTACCTTTAAAATGTAAACTTTGGCGAATGGATAACTTCAGTTAGAACAATTGGTATACATGTCAAACTTATAATAATTAATCTAAACTAACAATTTAAAGAATTGCTTGTATTTAAAAATAGAGTAAATTCTTAACAGCCGCTGCGGTTTCGGAAAATTGACCCCCCCCCCCATTTTGTGTTGATAGGTAGGGTAAACACATCATTCTAGAATTATGCACCAAATTCTTATGAATTTGAGGCTAAATCACTGCGAACTTTTTTTTTTGCTATGGAAGTTTGTTAAGTAATCGACTGAGACAATCGTGTCTTCTTGGAGAGCCGAACTTGACTTTCTAGGCAAGGTTTCCAAATTTAGTGTTTCTAGGCCAAGATCAGCAGTAGAAGTAAACTGGGTTAACATCGCTGGTAAAAACCTATCTTCGGGTCGTTTGGGAAACTTCGGGACATAAAACTAAGAACTTAGGCTAGCCTAAGCAAACAGTTATGTAAACTAAGATCCTACAACAGGTAGAGATTTAGATCTAAGAAACGATATTGTCTTTAACGATAATCTGGCGGGCGTGGCAGCAGAAAAATCATGATTTAGAGCCAGAGAAGAAGGTGGAAGAAATAGAGACAGACATACACGTATAAACAGTCATATAAAAACAGAGTGAAAGAGAGAGAGAGCGAGCGAGAGAGAGAGAGAGAGAAAGAGAGAGAGAGAGAGAGAGCGGTGGAACTAGAAGAGGACTCGCACAAAGAGAAGGATAAATATCGTTATAGTTAGATTTAAAAAAATTAAGTTGAGGCATTGGGAGAACTCATACTCAAAGACAAAATCAGACGGACAGGAAGTAGCCTACGGAAAGAAGAAAACAAGTTTAATATCTATAGATTAACAAATACAAGATGATTTTTAAGAACAAAAAGAAAGGAATGGTAGTTTTTATTGGAGCTGAGTGTATTCTCCTATTAAACCCACGATTTCATGGGCATTTTAGCAGTATTTTCAAAAAGGCCTATGAGAAAGTTGTTTGATTTTTTAAGAGAAGGATTAAAGTTTACGATCTATGGTGCGCATTCAGTCTCTGTCTCTCTCACTTTCTCTCTCTCTTTGTCTCATCTGTCTCTCTCTCCTCACGATCTTTCAATCTCTCTCTCCCCATAATGTTTTACACAAATAAATGTAACATGACCCTCTTTGTGAAAATAATAACGTTCGCCAGCTCGTCTATATTTTCTGTCTATAATCCATTTACAGAGATGTAACCTTTATGCCTCGAAGATCACCTCTATTCGCGGTATCATGTATGTCTTCTCCGGTGGTCTTTATCCGTAGGACCTCCCCGAGTATTTCGCCCGCTGGAACAAATATAAAGGGGAGCAACCACCGCAAACACCGGCCACCATTTCCCCGCTTGCTCTGTATTGGACTAAAGCAGGCCTCTCCTATTTTAATGATGTTTAACAGGGGGATGAAGTTTGGGCATCTCAGGTTTAACATAACAAGGCGAGGGTGAGAATCCCTGAACTGTCGCATGGAACATGATTGTTCGGGATGGATAGCGACTGTCTAGAAAAAATAAACCGTCGACACTTGAACTAAAGCTAGCAGCGCCTTCTTACTTTCTGGTGGACCAAAAAATGTCGCAAAATTTCTGCTGCTGAAGTAACTGTCGAGATGAGGCTCTTAAAGATGCGCGGATTTTGGACCGACACTGTTTGCTCAGAGGAGGTACCTGGGCGCTAGTTGAAGTGTCTGGGGTCCTGTAGATCTTTGATCGCGAAGAACCCTTAGTATCATCGCGCTGTGGTACTTGAAATCGTATGACTATCAAAACTTTCCGCTGTAGTTTCTCTTCTTCACCTGGACTCCATGGCAAGGTGTAGATCTGGGCTTCCCTGGGCGACACAGTTTTGTGTCAACTTCTCAACTGCCGCGACTCTTAATCGCCAAGTCAGTACACTAACATTAAACAGCTTTTCTTCCTTATTTGTTGGCTCTCAAGAAGAGCTCTCTCAATGATATAGCATTTCTGTCATTTTTTCCCCCTTTAAAAGCATCCTGGATGTGGACAGCTGCTGATTTATGGATAATGGAAACCATGAAACCATCTTCGTTCACTTGTTGGTGACCCTGTTGAAGGTATAAGAGGAGGAGGGGGGGGATATTTACGGAAGAAAAAAGATTGACGTGGACGAAAGGCTCTTGTTTCTTCTGTTTCTTCATTTTGAAATCTAGAAATTCCTTTGCATTTCTTAATTTCATTTTTTTTTATTTTTTAGTACAAAAAATTTACCAGCTGCCCCTCATTTTTAGTGACACCAAAGTCGCTGTTTTTTTTTTACGTTTTCAAACATAGGATTAACAAAACAAGAGCAAATAAATGATGAGACATTGCATTTCCTTTTGAACACGACTTGATGCCTGTAATACTATTATCACTTGCCTCCACCAAATCACAAGCTATGGGTGTGTTAGTTTGAGTTGTTGTTATTTTTGTTGTCAGAGTATCAAAGAATATGAGATTTAATTTGATCTTAAGTGAATCTCAAAATATATAATTCATCATAGTTTTGATACGTAATTATATTTTTTATTTTTCTCCTATGGCTGTCCTATCTGATATAGGTTAGGAGGTTACTTTGTTTATGGGCATGCATTACACTATTTTTCCTTTACTCGAATTAAAGGGTTATTAGTTTTAGTTTAAAGTCTCGCCCTATCCCTCCGCTCAAGAGAGACATGAGGGAGGCATTCCTCTCATTCGCGATGCAACAAGGGAGTGGATCCAATTTCGTCACCGCGGGTTGATACGTTATTTTTTAAGAAACAATTCATTTTTTGAAACTTTTCCTTGTTGTAATATTTAAGTATTTGAAGTGGTATAGCTTTGACTACTGGCTAACGCTATGTCGGTGGAGCTAAGGTCTAAACTGCAAACATCTTCTCTGAACCGGAACTTCAGAATATTAAGTTTTAAAGACAGGTGCCTCTAAAGATTTACATGGGAATATATTAAGATTCCACAACAGTTTGGGATGTTAAAATTTTTTAAAAACAATTTCTAAAACTCCTTTTGAGGCTTTAGATGTGCTGAAACAAAAGAACGTTTTCCAGTAGATATTTTCAATTCTCGCAAGTGCACCCTTAAGCACACCGGAATTGTTCTGACCTTAATCTACGTCACAACTTGGGAAACACAATCTCTTCCGCATTCCTTCTTGCAGATTGCGCATTTCTTTGAGTGGCTCGATAGAAAAAAAATATTACGCAGCTTGAAAAAAAAAAAGCTCTTAGACCAACATTAATACACATTCCCACACCAATAGGTAGATTTAAGTCAGAATCAATGTGTTTTAAAAGATGTAGAGCTCTATGAGCGTTTTACTAAAACTGCGTAGTATTTTTCGCTATCATGTATTACAAATTTGTTAACAATCTGCAAGAAAAAAGACGGAATAGATTGTATTTTCCTTGGGTTCGAGACATGCCACAGCTTAAAAAAATAATGTCTAAACATTCGTATTGGTATATTTTAAAATCCCAACGTAGTCTCACTGATTTACGAAACGTCATTTTAAAACCCCATTTGAATCTTATTGAGAGGTTCCCATAATTTAAATAAAGCACCATAGAACCATTATGGGTTATAAAAGTGCGCACTGAAAGATCTAGCTGGATAATTCATGAAAATTAAAAAAAAATGTTCCGACAAAAACAAAGGGCAGAAGTTTAGAGCTAGATCTATTTTTACACAGGGATCTAAAACTGCATCTCGGTCTCAGCAGTTCTATGCTAAAATTATTCTTTACTTAATCTTAAAGGTAAGATCGATATCTAGATCAGATCTAAAACAGATTGAGGCTTATAAACAACAATTCTAATTATGTAGATGTCTTTCAGGGCCCACATCTAATCTAAACTGAGATCTAAAACTATAATTATGTAGATCTCGGTCTCGGTAGTTCTAAGGTATAACTAGCACATAGCTAGACATTTTGATAGGGTTTGCAACACAACCTCATTAAGGTTCATCTTTTTTTTCTTTTGTGCGCTAAGCATTAGTTTTGTGTATAGGCATTGCTATTAACAGTTCAGTTTCACCATTGGTTAAAGGGGCAATTGACTAGTTTTCATATTTTTTTGTGAAAGTTATTATCATTTTTTTGTTAGTCTTACTTTTGAAAGCGACTGTTCGCTAACTTTTATCACAGTAATAAATTTTGCACTCCAAAAGTTAAGGAACTCAGAGTTAAGTTCAAAGTTTCATTAGTACGAGTAAAGAAATAACAAAATATCTCCCTTTACAAAACCAAGATGAATCACATCTTTGGTAAGACTCACTGAGGCACTCTTCTAAGATGAAAAATGAAAACCTCATTGCCTCAAAAATATACAAGAAAGAGGATTATATTCAAACTTATCAGCATTATGTGAATCTCGGCCAACGTGAGAACCATTGAAACGTAGACAGGACTACTTAGAAATGCACGTTGATCTAGACATAGACCACACGAGGAGTGGTGTTCAGTGCAAGAGTTTATCTTAAAGGACTTGGCTGTTTGCTCACCCGGGTGCAATCTGAAGGTAAATCTGTTTTGCCAAGATAACGGGACTGTGAGAGGAAAGGGCCCTTGGGCGATGTCATCTTACTGTCGAGATCTACAGAAGTCTTCATGCTAAAACTCTTGGGTAGACTTCTGAGATGTAAAAAGCCTCACATATTATATACTTTCAGACCTAGTAAATTCTGGAGGCTCGTGAAAGAATGCTACAGGTTGTAGTTAAGTAAATCCTTAGTTAAGGATGTGATAGAAACCACAGTTTGTCTTCTCTGGGTTGTGGCGAATCTCTCACCGTGGTTTAACCCCAAGTTGGCACAGGTTGAACTGTTATCATGAGAAAATTTATTTGAACTTTGGTTGTGCTATTTTGTACGTTATTTCATACTCGTTAGATAGACCGAAACTGTCAAGGCATCACATTTTAATATGAAAAAAAAATACGCAAGCAAAGGTTAAAACGTTTTATGATGTCTGTAACGTTGACAAATATAGCGCGCCGATGAATCTAAACCACCAATACATTCTAGGTGTAAGGTAACAGCATCAGGGGCAGCGTGGCAGAGTGGTTAGCGCGTCGGACTCGCGATCTGGAGGTCGTGGGTTCGATTCCCGACCATGCCGTGTTGCAGTTGCCTTGGGAAAGCAATTTACCCTAACTTTCCCCAGTCCACCCACCTGTAAAAATGGGTACCCAGCTACAGGCAATTCTTGAATTTGTGATATGCGCCTGCAACACCCTGCAGATGGGTTTAAAGTGGCCTTAAATGTACTGGTCAGCTGGGGCATTTGTGGCGCTGCTCTTGTGGCGACACAGTTACGCTGAGTAACGAAGCCAAATTTTCCGAAAGGGATTAATAAAGTGTATAAAAATAATAATGAAAAAAATAAAAATCAGAATGATGCAGTGGCAGTGTCGATATCAGCGAAGATTCTAGCAGAAATAGTAACAATAACAACATCATCAATAACAACAACAACAAAATCACTGTATCCGCAAATAAAGAGAAGCTATATATCCGCTTAGCAACAATAATATTAAAAAAAATATCTATCACGTTCGCTATAAAAAATCATGATTTTCTTGGCAATGATGGTAAGAGTATCAAGACTGTAATGCTTATGTCTTCGTGCGTTATCTTGAGCCATGTCTTGATAGTTGAAAAGAACTTTCATAAACAGAAAGAATTCTAGATAGGTTCTATAAGCCTTAAAAGCCTAGTCGATAGTTCTTCAATTAATCGATCAGTCAATCAATCAAACAATAAATAATCAATCAATAATTAAGCATTTCATTAAAACATCAGCAATATTAACCAATCAATCAAATGAGCCTACCAATTTTATCAGTCAATCAATTAATCTTAAAAAAAATCAACCAACCAATGTTTATACAATCCTTTTTAATTTTAAGATTTATAACCACGAAAATCGTGAGGGGGCATGAACGAATTTATCAAAGGTAATAGTAATCAAGTAAATCACTTTACGGGTTGGTAAAGAACCTAATCGATTTTTCAACGAAAGAATCAAGTTGTGGCTGTTTGGACAAGGATGTGTAAAGCGATGCAAAGACCAAAAAAAAAAAAAAGAAATAACTCTCACAAAATATGCTTTTTTATACACCACCAAATTTGATCCCAAATCCCATAATTCCTCATCTCCTCTTTAAATTTACTCCAGCATTGCCAAAAGCAAGTCTCGGATGCGACCACTCGCGCTTGAACTAATCATAATTTTATAGATCCCCGGAATTCAAACGGAACCAGGGAATCGCTGGGACCCCTCTGGGGTAGGTTCACTAGTCGTGACTCAGATCTCTCCGAGCTGGTTAAAGGGGCTACGAACTGCCCTTTAGCTCTCTCCTTAGCTCCCTCTTGGCTGCCTCTTAGCTCTCGGTGTTTACTCAATTCGGGCCCTCCAGTTCAATGGTATTGCCTTTTTTACAGACAGACAAAAAAATCAGACGTCCCTGTTCGGCTCCTTGGAGTGTTAGCATCGGAAATTCCCGCTAGCCTCTCTGTGGGCCACTTAAACCAAAGGGTGTCTTCGGTCTCTTTTTGACGTAAAAGAGTTGCTGTCCCTGATCATCCGAGGTTCGCAACAAAAATGAAAAATTGATTGAGCCCGTGCGATGAAACGAAACAAAACTGGTGACAAGAAATTAAAAGATCTTTGGGATGGATGACTACTTTTTTTCATTTAATTAGTAATTAAAGGCACTTTATAATTGAACTTTAAGGAAAATCTAAAGTTAATAACTGATGTAACAGGTACAAAGATTGCGCATATTGCTGTGTTTGGTTAGAGTAAGAAAAAGACTGAACACGGCAGTATATATAGAGTGAAATGGACAAGTTTTAATAACTTGTAGAACTTTTTAAACTTTTTATTGAGCTCAAGCATTGTGAATTATTTTTTTATTTAGGTTTACATTTATTGTTGGTGAATTCCCCCCCCCCCCCTCTCTCTCTGTCTCTCTCTCTCTCAGCTCGGTCTCTCCCTTTCTCACTCACTTGTTTATTTTCAATTGCCCAAGGCCCCGACAAGAGACAGCCACAGGCAAAGCTGCGAATCTTCATATACACTCAGGGTCCGTAATATTCTTTTAAGTACAATGTCTATGACAGGGGTGTAAAATCTCTGTTCAAAAGAAACGTGTAAATTAAGAGAAATCTGATGTACAAATACTATCTCATCTTTGAATACATGTATCTTGAAGTTGCTGTCACGTTGCCCTATTCCTTACACGTCGTGCTAAATTTTTGTTTTCAATCCTTCCCATCATTTTCTTTTTTTCTTTTTCCTTATGTTTCGTTTTACTCTTTTCGCTAAGTTTTCTGTACCGTCAGCCTTTACAGTCTCCCTCCCCCCCCCTCCCCCGCTCAGTAAAGTCTGAAGAGGTCGCATAGAGCCTTTAATTGATCCGAATTCTGCATTAATTGAAGACAGAAGGGGCCATCTCAAGGACTGCTGCTCTCTAAACAGAGACGCTCAAGAATCAAGGGACAGCACTCGCGCCAACAGTTTAGGGGCGCGCACAATAAAATTACCCTTAATCTGAGACCAAAGACAGATGGGGGACGTGGTGGGCGTGGTCATCACACAAGGAATGAGATTTTCATGAATTGCTGGTAAGATGGCGGCGATACAATACGATTTAGTGATGGGATTATTCGAGTGACAAGATTCTCTCTGTCTCTCTCAATGTCTTGGAGAAGGACGTGTTAGAGGAAAGGCTGGTTTACGGTCACAATGGACTTAGAGAACAGGCGACAGAAGAATGTTCTATCATCTATAGAAACTAGGTTAGGTACAAAACTGCGAAAGATAAAGTAACTTTAAGAGTTGTTTTTTCTTCATTCCGATGATTCTCAAGAATGAGATACACGGTATATGAGCCGAGAGAGAGAGAGAGAGAGAGAGAGAGAGAGAGAGAAAGAAAGAGAAAGAGAGAGGGGGGGCAGACAGACAGACAGGCAGACAGAGAGAGAAAAGAGGGAGAAAGCGAGGGATAAAGAAAGCAAGAGAGAGAGACAGACAGACAGACAAAGATAGAGACAGAGAGAGAGAGATAGAGAGAGAGAGAGAGAGAAAGAGAGAGAGAGAGAGAGAGAGAGAGAGAAAGGGAGATTTACAGGTAGTAAGATAATTAAAAACAATATTTAGCTTTTCTTAATTCTTTTTTTAATTCTATTTGAAATTAGAAAAAAAATGTATCAATTTTACGTTCAAATTTACTTGAAATAAACCTGAAAATTATTGTCCTTTTCGTTGATTAAAAATAGTTAAAAAGAAGGGAAAACTGCTTTTTACATATAAAATAGATGATGTTCCTAAAAACGGTCGGCGAAAGTTAGGTGCCTTGTTTTACTATCAACACAAGGGACCCCATATAAGTAAATTGGAATGGATTGGGCGCATTTCTTGTACAAAACGCTTCTTACTGCTTTTCATGATGCTGGTGTAGTAAAGAATAGTTAAAAACAAAATAAAAAATTTAATAATGCAAATGAAGATAATCCTTTCTTTTAAAAAATAATGTGAGGAAGACTTCAAGACTACATTTTTGTAAAGCGCCAGAATCTACTGGCTAAAAAAGAAAGCAAACTTGATGATAATAATGTAAAAATGATTCATCATTCTAGGGCCATACATCAAAATCTGATAATTTTATGGTTGAATACTTGAATCTTTTTCAAGAATCAATTTTTTTATGTACTCATTTAATTTTAAAAATATGCCTTTGTTTATGTCAGAGTCATAGAATTAAAGTCATTTTGCGGACGTCCAAGAAAGCCATGACGTCATGAGCACACTTCGATCGGTACATTAAACTTTGTTGTTTTTTGCTGACTCGAAAAATAAACAAAACTATCGCTCAAACGGTCTTTTAAGACGTTCGGTCAAGTTAGTTTAGACTCTAAAAATAAATATGTGACGATATAGATCTAAATAGCATCTTACTATATCTGTAGATTTAGATTAGCAAACTAATCGCAGGTGAAAAAAACCCACAAAATCTTTGTAGATCTATATCTAGAGTCTAGATTTTCACTTAATAGATATGGATCTATATTTAGATAATAGATCTAGATACATAGATATAATTTTTAATGAGCAAAGTAGTGTACATGTTTAACAGCTTTTTAATTGATATGGAGACCACTCTTACATTATATACTTAAACCCGCAAAAATGCGTAGATCTAGGCCTATTTTATTATTAAAAATGAAGAAATAAACTGATATAAATATTTTAACGATTAAAAGACAAAAACGACAATTATAGTGCTAAAAATTCACTTGTTTAATTACGTTTCTCCATTATTAGCTGTTAGAAATTTCAGAAAATCAAAAAGGATAACTCTCGCTGAATTTTTTAAGGGATGTCGTCTATTATCCGAAGACAGGCTTCTTTGGGAGTGATTGCAAGAAACCTAAATGGCATATCAGGCAGCAATTCGAACTTCAAGGCACCTTGTTGATCTAGCGTCAAACTCAACTCTCGCCTCATTGTTTTGTTTTACATCTTGTAGCTTGATGTCTTCCTATCCCGTCGCTGTAGAAATCTCGCAACAACAAGAACAAAAACTTATGAGACGTGATTAAAAACTCCGTGTTTTCTACCTTCATCTTACACTGCCCTTGTACCAATTATATCTAGATAAAATTTTCTTACAAAATAAAGAATTTTCTTTACTATAATTGGTTCTTAACTTCTCATTAACGTTTAAAGTGTTTTGAATGGTCGATATTTTCCCTAAAATGACTTATCAAATCGAAGCAATGACAGCAGCAGCAGATGGAGACACTAAAATCCTGGTCGCAGCTGCAGCCGCGGAGTTCACAGTAGGTCTAACGGGCAGGACATGAAACACAAACAATGGAACGATGTAACTCTTAACTGGCCTTTTCAGGGCGAACAGTACTGGAGTTAATCCGCGAACCAGCAAAAACATTACCACCTCTACTCTCTACCACATAAAAGCCTGTTTAGTCAATCCACTACATATAGGTGCTGGTTCGTCTTAGTATCTTCGAGACTTCTATTGAAAACGTAAACTAAACATTTAACTTTCATTCCTGTAAGTTCTGTCTACCTACTGTAACAGTAAACCACAAATCTTGACGTTCTTGTTTCTCTTTCATTTTGTTAACGTATACACTGAGCCTCAAGCGATGGTTAGTCGAAATTCACAGTCCAGGCGTTGTAATTCTATAGCATTCAAACAAACACAATCTCGCGGAAAGCACGATGTAACAAAATTCCATTAATTTTTTTTTCTTTGACCGAATGCAATAGGGACAGTTAGGCAAGGATTAAGGACTTATATGAGCTTCGAATATTGTGATAGAGAGTTATGATGCCAACAAACTAGTAGTTGTACAAGCACTGAACCAACTGAGCCGTGATGATAATGGTCTACGTTTGGTATGTTTTCCTTTCGCGTTGTAGTGAGAAATCAAAACAAGAACTTTGGGGGTTGAAGAGCCCGGTTAAATTGTTCCGCATCACACATTTAATCTCATTGAAAGAATTAAGATCGAATAGGCTGTTTATTTGTCCCAAAGAGAAGACCTGATGGTAGAACATTGAAAATTCTATTGCAAAAAAAAAAAAAAACCAAAGTAAAAAAACCCAACAAAATAACAATAAAAAAAATAGTCAAACCTGTATTAATATTGATTTTACTGTTTGTCGCAAAATGGTAGATACAACGCCACTGCTTTTTGTGAAAATCTTATAAATTGAATAACTTAGTCCAAGGACGAGAGACAATCCTGAAAGTGACAAAAAGCTATTGGTCACATTCCTCTATGATATCCCTCCCTCCAAGGTCAATCTCCTCTCACCCATTCTTATCTGCTCCATTACTCATAACGTCTGCATTGGTTTGTCGATCCTGATACATTTTTTTTTCTTTTTGCTTTTCTCCAACAAAACCCCACTTCACCCACTCCAGGTTTATTGAGTCTCTGAAAATCTTGCGGATTGTGGTCGGTGCTGAATCACCCACAATCTATAAAGGAATATTGTTATTTTTAGATCCACAAATCCACTTATTCCGGTGCTTGCCAGTCACCTGTTGGAACCAAAACATAAGGTACTGATCCCCTTTTAAGTCGTTTGATTGCCGCGAAAGCAGATCTAAATTTCCTCTCCTTCGTTGCTAATTCGTGCACTTTAGAATTCTGTTAATCCCATTATGATATTTTCTGATGGTATACCTCAAAATTTATTAAAAAATTTTGCGTGTAGGGGACAGGGGTTATAATTTTGTGTGGTGGTTAAGGCCTTAATTCATGTCTTTTGTAAGTTTATGATTGTGATTTGTCTCTTTGTTTTTTTTAACCGATCGTGTTTTCTACTGAGAGCCTTAACCTTAATTTTTTAACTTGTTCTTTACCACCTCGTTTAATACATAGTCCTACTCTCTCATTCATTTTTGCGTCTATATGTCCTATATTCTATCAATCTATCTATCTATCTATCTATCTATCTATCTATCTATCTATCTATCTATCTATCTATCTATCTATCTATCTATCTATCTATTCTTCTACCACTGAGATCCAAATCTATCGCTGTGCCTCTCAGTGCATTTCCTCGACATGTTCAATCTTGTTGATTTGGTGTCTAAGTACCGTTAGTTTTGTTGTGGCCGTACCCCCTCCTCCCCCCCCCCCCTCTCTCTCTCTCCAGTCTCAGTCTAATTTCGGGCACAGGATAACTATCTAGTTAAGATTTTAGTCTTTGGTGTTGACATAGTTGACCACGCGTTGATGAGCTCCTGAAGCGGATTAAGCCCACCACTCACCTACCAGGGATTAGGATTGAGACCGCTGTAACAAGACCAGGCGTAGGACCGCTCAACTCTGACAGCCCAACTTCTTAATCTTCTATCCCTACACGGTGTACTTACGAACTGTGTAGTTATCGGAGTTTTCCTCAAATCAAAAGCATTGTAATAAAATTTTGTTATTTTAGGGAAAGCGCCGGAGAAAAAAACCTTGGTGCTTTACTTCTAGGATATTCATGTCGCTTAGATGAGTCTGAGCCCGCAGAAAGCCGTGTTAAGTGCTCCTTTGCTTTGAGCGGAACTCATTGGCGTGGAGAATTGACCCAATCGCCGCCGACACAACAAACGAGAAGATTTCAGGGGGCCCAAAATAACAAGATTTGAGAGATTGAAACCTCGAACGGGGGTACTTACACTGCCAGATAATCGCGAGATTGCTGTTGATTTTAGTATTAATACCCGCGATTTTTCGGGTTTGAAGTCCATACCTTGCACAGTGAGATGTTATTCTATTTCCTACCCTCTCCAATCCTCACCAAATCCATTTCCCAGGTCTATTCCTCCTCTCTATTTACTCATAGGGGCCTGCGGTCGATACCTCAATCTGTCTATTGTAGCGTGAAATAGACAGGCGTGGAGCAAAGTATAATGAGTGGAATGAGGGACAATATCGCATGCCTCTAGTCTAAGAAGATAATGTCTGACACACTGAATGATAAAGGACTACTGCAGTGTGACTGTAACATTGGACAAATACAACATAATAATTATATATACAGTCATGTAACTTGAACGCCAGATTTGTTGTCTGAAATGGGAAAAGATGGCCTTTTTGCGATAAAACATAGTTCTTATTCGTTTTTTCTCTTTCTAATCAGTTACCCTCATATAAAACGTGACAAAAGCTGTGGCAGTACAGGACTTATATGTAATCAATGCAAACATTTCAAAAAAGACAAATGAAATAAAAAGAACTCTCTTTTTTACTAACCTACTCAGGCAATATTATGACCGAGAGGCAGTGAATATTTTGTAAATGATTTCAAAAGATAATGTAATAAATAATTTAGAACGTCATCACCTAATTCTCTCACAGTTTACTTCGAAAAAACAAACAAACAAAGATGTTGCCTAAAACTCTGATAAATTATAATCAATAATTGAAACAGGTTGGTTGAAAAAAGAAGAGGTCTTACTTACAAGCAATGAAAACAAAAACAGAGGATTTATAAGGCAGCGTGAGGGAGTGGTTAGCGCGTCGGACTCGAGATCTGGAGGTCGCGGGTTCGATTCCTGGCCATGCCATGTTGCAATTGCCTTGGGAAAGCAATTTACCCTAACTTTCCCCAGTCCACCCACCTGTAAAATGGGTACCCAGCTACAGGCTTCAAATGTACTGGTCTGTTGGGGCATTAGTGGCGCTGCTCTGTGCCGACTCAGTTACGCTGAGTAACGAAGACAAATTTCCCGAAAGGGATTAATACAGTGTATAAAAAGAAATGGAAAACAGAAAACGACATAACGCACGGAATACCTTCAAACTCACACAGTAAACAAAAGAGTATCCCAGAGATCAGAAAACGTTTTAAAGAAACGAACACAACAACGGGCTACATTTTAAATCCCTTTGAAATAATTGCATTGTGCCTTCCTATATTGCCTCAACAAGTTTAAATTGGGTGTTTTTTTCATTTCGTTATAAGAGTAAGTGTCCTCGTGGAGTTCCCGGACAAGCTGATAAATACGGAGACATTAACATAGATTTTGTTTTATTTAACGCCTAAACTCGAACACGTATTAATCTTCTAGCCGCGCTGACACTGAGGTTGGGCAGCCGCGGTAGTGAGATTGGTAATTCACCCAGTCGTTGTAACACCTTTTCGCGTGAGCAACAGCAACATAACAAAAGCAACAATAGCAACAACAACAAAAACTTCTGTTAGCCAAAGGCAGTAGAACTTAGGTGAAAAATATCACGGATTAGATTTTGAATGTTGAAAGACATAGGACTACAGTATGAGTAACAAACGGGAGAGAAAGTTTTGTTCGTAATAAAATTTAATTAAAATTTGCATAGCCTAAGGCTTTTAATTGAAGGAATCATTGAAAGCCAAGTCCTGTTATGATAGCATCTGATGAAATTATAGAAAGAGCTTGAAAGTATTTTCCTTCTTTGTAAGATCTATCAAAGGAAGAATGACTGGAGAGAAGAAAACGAAGTCCCGATAAAAATACACATGTAGATGTTTTTGGCTTTTGCATAGGTTTTTGTAAAAGAGTTTTCTTTTGTCTCAGAGAATTTTATTCGCATCTTCTTAACAAAAGAAGAATTAAAGAGGAATGCTGCTCAGAACATAATGAGCAAAAACTTACGTAGATGGGGATTTTTTAAAATCCGAAGTAGATTTTGGCCTGTAGGCCTTTTATTTTTCGTTATCCTTTTTAATTTTTTCCAAGGCAATAATCATCGTCTTGTATCATTAAAATGTATGTATTTTTATTTTTTGCTGTAAGCAACATTCATATGGAAATCTCTAAAATGTGCATAGACATTTTTCCAATGTTACTTATCTTTTTTTATTTTAATCTCTTTAGAAATCTTTTTCCCCCTTTTACACTGCTATTTTTTTATTCTAGAGTATCAATCCTAGTAAAAAAAGGAATAAAATTCATAAAAATAACTGCTACTTTTAGTGGAAAAAATGATTACTCATCACTTTAATAACATTTTCCACTCGTTTTCCTTAAAGGTTTTTTTTTCCTAAAATCTGCTTCAAATGGCCAGAATAGTGTATCTCTTACTGACGAACCCAATCAAAACTTTGAGCAGCGATCTCAGTATTTGGCTCTTCTTATCTCTGCTACAAGGATCACTTTACAGTCCCACGATCCACTCCAAGGTGGACAGTTCACAAATCGAAGTGGTGCAGTTTAGCTAATAATGCCAACCGCAAGAGTCTGGCGCAATTTAGAATTTCCGTTTTTAGTGGTACTTTGTGGTAGAAAGTTTTGGAGTTTTTCAAATTTTCAATACACAGGTTTTCCTCTGAATGTCTTTTGGATGATATTTTACTACCCAGGAAAAGTGCCAGGTTATGATAACTATCTCATGACAAATTTAAATGCCTTATATTTCTACGCTTTTATATTTTCTTTGTTACTACAGTGAAAGAGCCTTTATTAATATTTTTGACAGTCTACACACACGCTTTCTTTCTTTCTTGCCCCCTCTCTCGCCCCCCTCTTTTTCTGTATTTTCTGTTCATTTTTAGATTTATAGATTTTGTCTTCTATCTATCTTCCTCTCTGCAGTGCAAAATGAGTATAACCATTTAAACTAATATACCGCACCAACAACCCTAACGCGGATAGAGAGATTGTTACTATTTTGTTAGAAAGGAGAGAAGGAGAGTGGGCGAAAGGGGGCGTTACCCTTGATCTGTCAGAGGTCAGTCGATCAAAATCCAATAAGCAACTACCACAGTTGATCACAGATAGAATGTCTTCATCACTGCTCTCTCTCTCTCTCTCTCTCACAATCATTCTCTATCTAGTTTTTGCTCCCATTCTCTTTTATTACTATGTATTGCCCTCTGTTTATCTATTTCTTTTTCTCCACGTCTAGTTTTCTATCGTCGTTATCTATTAACAACATGTTTATTATATCCTATCCTAATATTCCTCTCTTTAGGTTTCGGTCCGTGGTCTTTCCCTCCCCAGCCCCTTATACCTTTCACACACAGGCTGGGGCAGAGAAGTGACAACATTAGAGGTGTATGAACATATTATAGGCCTACAGTTAGATAAAGTATAAATAAATTATTATAGCGCCTTTATCTACTAAATGTTTCAGTTTTCATGCTTTCCCCATCATGTTTTCATGAAGAAATTATATGAGTTTAAAAGTAAGATTGCTTGCTGTTGGTGGCGATGGTGTTTCGCTATGCTTTCCATGAAGTAGTAATTTTGTCGTTGTCGATCTATGGTGTAACTTTATTTTGTATTCATTTTGAGTGTTTAAAATAACTGTATTTCTATCCATGAAGTTTGCAGATTTTCTATACGTCTGGAAAAAGAGAACCAGATCGGTAGTTGGGACAATAATCCTGCTAAATAGTTGTAGGCCTAAAGGTACTGATGATGAAATACGTATGAGATAGTGATGGAATGAGTTTTACATCCTCTAAGATTCCCCAGGATACCAGGCTGATAGAAAAAAGACATATTTATGATAGACAATGACATATCATCATAAATTTCACCCGAATCACCCGCTCTCCAAGTCCCCAAAGTCAAATGGTTTTCCGTGTATGCCTGTCTTTCTCTCCTGTTCATATATTTTAAGTGGATCGTCACTAAATCCACTGTCAGCGTCGCCCAATGGACTCTGGAAGGGGCCGAGACAAGCCAAGCCCTGGCCCCGCCCACCTACCCGTTCATTGGCTGACAGGTTAGAGGCCTACCCTCTTGCGTGTTGACATTCCTGTCATGGAAGCACCCGATCGCCTTTCTTGTCGGGGGCTGTCTAGGGTGGCTATTGAAAGATGACCCTTCCCTAAAAGTTAGTATCTCTACTGGAGTCCTGTTAGAAATTACAAACTAGGCTTACAGAAAACGTGTCCTGGATGTAAATAGGAGCTAGATAGGCCAACAGTGTGGAAAATAAGACTTTTATAATTTTCTGTTGTGATACAACAGTGTGATAAAAATTTTTGAATGTTTTTTTTTCAATGTGTTTGCGATTGTTTTGAAAGTATGATCTATTAGGTCTTTAAAAAAAATTCTCTTTATACTTGTAGTTGAAACGAAGAATTTGCGAAATTTGTTCATACTGTTTTGATCATTACGCGTTGGTTTTCTTTTTAATGTGAGGTTTCCTTATACCGTTCAAATTGGGTCTACTTACACTATGCTTTGCCAATGCTTTTTGAAGAGCAAGATGGTTAATTTCTGTTTGCACTGACTCTTTCCAAGACCCGCGACGCCCTGAGTTTATCGAATGATTGGCCATTTGCATTGTGTTGAAGTCTTCTAATTTTATTCTGTAGTCATATAGCTACTGAAATGACTTAACAACTCTTATCACAAAGAGAATCTTCATAACAGAAAAGCCCATAGTGGCCCACACAGCTGGAGGTTATCCAGAGTGTCGACAGTTTGGTGTGAGGGTGTGCGGTGTGGTGGTCTAGTAGCATGAACACAGCCATGGAGACAGTAAGACCACCACAACCAATGTTTCCCTTCTTTGCTCCGCAGTTCGGGCCCCACCTGGCAGGGTAAGTTTTTATCCCAAAACAGATTGATGCTATGATTTGTTTTTGGTAAAGAGTAGAATGGTTGAATGATTTATTGATCAAATAGTAGATTAAATTAATGACACTGAACAATTTTTTTTCACATCAATAATGTTCAGTACAAGAGTGTGAAGAACAAGCTAGAATGCGCCGTAGGTTTTAGGAATAACTTCCGCAGTGTTTGTTTACTTGTTTTCCGTTGCTTGTTCGTTTTTTTGTTTTGTTGTTATTGTTTCGGGGGGGGCTCATTTTTTCTAGGGTTATGCTCTTAGAAGCGATGCTACGATAGTCAGCGGCAATAAGATAAACCTTTCCGCTGAATCAGGTTTCTAAGATCTAGATATGTAAAAGGTATTTAAGATGGAAGAAAGCTTAACACACTAAGCTTAAG
>BMAT01000432.1:10878-22139 GCA_019649035.1 Elysia marginata
TCTCTCTTGCTCTCTCTCTTTCTCTCTCTTTCTCTCTCTCTCCCTCTCTCTCTCTAGTTATCCAATATTTAGTATGACTTTCCGGCTGTTGTTTTTGTTTGCATTTTATATCAACCTATCTATTTCTTTTGGAATCCTTTACGATTTTCTTGAGAGTAACAAAACCCAAGGACACGCAAAGCAACATGATTTTGAAAACTTTAAAACAATCACGTAGGTCTGGAACTAGAAACCTAGACTGAGATAGATAATTGCGAATGATGTAAGACATCCACGCGCCTCTGTTTGTCACAAGAGTTAAGTACCCAAAGGCTTCTGGTAGAACAAAACCAAAAAAAATTAAATAAAAAAGGAAAAAACTTTACCAACTGCCCAAGAATATGAATTATTCCTATCACAGAATAAAAAAAGGAATCATAAAAATTCAAACTGTTTAAGAAGCATCTACTCAGCAATCACAACCATAAAAAACTGAAACTGCCATTCATTTGGGAAAAAAAACAAGCGCCCTGAAGCATTGGCCATGCGCTCAAATGACCCTTTCCTATGTGGACAGAGTACCTGCTGAGAATATGAATAGCCACGCTGGTTTTTTGACATTCTCACAGCTTGCCGTCGACCGTGTTTTAAAATAACCGCTAACTATCGACAAATCAAAGTCCGGTTTGTTTAAACTTTCATCGATACGTAATTGTCAGTTACGCAATACTCGTGTCCAGGAGGATCTTTATGTTGGCCGCAACAGATGGTGCGTTAGGGTGCAAGGCGGCTTTGGTTCACTAAATCTTCCAACAGGAAACAAACAAGGTCAGGGAAATCCGAGCATATTTTATACACAAGGCCCAGCTTCGCCGGGATAGTAACATTTTGTGTGGTTGAGATATCTAAAAAAAAAAAAAAAAAAAAAACCAAAATAAAACTTAGAAGATTTTGTTCATGAGTAGACTGAGATTAAAATGTCTATGAAGTAATAACAAAACATAGTTATTAAATTCTATACAGTCAAGATCAGTAGGATTTCTTCTCCTTCAACACTACCTCAAAAGGTCTTGTTAAGTCTTTTCTTGAATTTTGCAGCATCCTCTTTACCCTTTTTTCACAGAGTCGTCTTTTAAAACGGAAACAAATGGATTTTTTTTTTCAGAAAAAAAACAAAACATAAAAGAGTCAGTAGCGATATAGAGTTAAAAGGACACACACTTGCTTCACGTGTGTGACAAAAAAAGGGAAGTTACTCTCCTCTCGATATGAGCGTCACGGATAGACCACCAATACAATTTATCGTAATTTAATGGTATTTTAGTATTTGTATAAACCCCTTGCAAAATCTTTATTGGAAAGTAAAGCAAACACAACCAATGTTGAGGTTAAGCTATAAAATTATTTACGTCGAGGTTTTCTGACCTCGTTTAAAGTCGGATTATTAGAAACCATGCGTTACGGGCCCGATCGAAGCCCATAGGGGAGAAAATCCAAGATGGCTATCTTAAAATATACACACTGATAGGCTCATGGGGCCCGTTAGCATTTTAGAGACCTTGCGCTCCCACGACGATAACGTATGACGTAATAACATCCATAGGAAGCTTGGGTATTGCAGCAGATGATTAACTTACCGGCCATAATTGCGTCTATTTTTAGATGGACATCCGGGATTTCCTCCCCTATGGGCTTCTTCCTCCTAAGAGGGTCCGTGGCGTAAAAAATATATTGTCTGCTGTAAAACCCACTGAGCCTATGGGCGTTGCTACAATCGTTGATGCCCGGGACTAGGGTCTAGACAGAAATCTTTGATAACGTTACGTCATGGAGACGGTTACACTTGGCTCGACAAGACGACCCCCCTACTGTCACAAAACTCATAACATGCGTGCAGTGTTGACACAATTACATGATGGTTTTCCGAAAAAAAATTACCAGGTTGAATAAAGAAAGGCTGTGGGTGCCCTAGGCCTACTTGTTTTTAAACTCATTCTTTAGAAAATATAATATATAAAATGAGCATACTGAACGTTATACTTTATATAGTATTTTCACCTCAACCCTCTTGTTTTGTTTTCTGAAATTGCTTTTGATTTTTCGTGTTCTCTTCTCCCCACTTTGGCCGTCTCTTGTAGTTGCTTTCTTAACTTGCTTGTAACTTTGCTGGATTTTTTAAAAATCGATTTCTTGATGTAAACATTTAGAAGAAGAACAAAAAAAAAAACTGCATGAAGAAAAATATAATACGATCGCCATTGCCGCCCTAAAAAAATTCCATAGTTAGTCGCGTACCGAGTAAAGAAAATTTTGGTTCGTTTACATTTTATACTTCTTTCTTCCTTTGGACGGAAATGGATTAGGCTACCGGCTAAAGGTTTATTACCCTTTTTGGTAGTTAAAGATTAGCATGTTTCACCTAAGTTAAAATGATAGTTTTTGTTTGCCAGCGCTGCATTCATAATTTTTGTTCATAAATTATATTTCAAGTGTTTGTATGCAGACTAAAGAAAGCGAGTCCTATAACGGCTGCTCTAGTTCTCGACTCAATTGTGAAAAGCCCCAAGTTTTAAATTTCATTTGTGTTTTGGTTCATCATCACTTCAAAACTCTTCTTGAAGATTTTGAATTATATTTTTCTTCTGTGTTTTGTAAAGCAGACATCAAAGGTGAAGGTCACTATCGCTCTCATAAAACCTTATACGATGTGGTCACACCCTTCGGAAGTCGACAAACGTTTGAATATTGTGTAATACTGCTTGATACCGTAGGGGCGATCTGCTTTCACCAGACACGATCTTGTCAGGCCTATACTTGAACATTTTTAAACATCCTCTTTACCCTTCTTTCACACAGTGGTCTTTTTTAACAGAGCGGAAAGAGATTTCTTTAAGAACCATAAAAAGATACCATGAAATAGGCAGGAGCGATACAGAGTTAAAAGGAAACACACTCGCGTCAGGTGGTGAGTAAGAGAAAATAGAGATGAAGTTACTTCTCCACTCCATATCAGCATCAGGGATGAAGGAGTAGGGTCCTTTTCTTTTTCTTTTTGTTGTTGTCACACGGTATATGGAGGTAGCTTGCCGGAGCTTGCTCACTAACTTCTATTTCCCTGAGACTAAAAGAGACCTAGTTACTTATTTAGACCTGAGTAGACAAAGGGATCAAATAAGAATATGTTCAGACTGGGGATCGAACCCGAGACCTCCTGCCTCTCATTCTCCATCCCTCCCCTTCTCACTCACTCACTCACTCTCTCTCTCTCTCATTCTCACTCTCTCTCCATCTCTCTGTCTCTCTCACACACTCTCTCAATCTCTCTCTATCTCCCACTCTCTCTCACAGTCTCTTTTCATCTCTCTCTATCTCTCTCATACACTCTCTCTATCTCTCACTCTTTCTCAGTCTCTTTTCATCTCTCTCTAGCTCTATCTCTCACACACTCTCTCAATCTCTCTCTATCTCCCACTCTCTCTCAATCTCTTTTTATCTCTCTCTATCTCTCACACACTCTCTCAATCTCTCTCTATCTCTCACTATCTCTCAATCTCTTTTCATCTCTCTCTATCTCTTTCACACTCTCTCTCCATCTCTCTCTATCTCACACTCTCTCTCACACTCTCCCTCACTCACTCTCTCTCCATCTCTATCTCTCTCTTTCTCTCTGCCAGTATCTCTGTTTATCTGGCATCATTCTATCTATCTACTGGTTGCTATTAAAGTGACTTTGCGAGTGTGTGCGTCCGCTAGTAAAATGGGGAAGATGGGGAAGAAAAAAAAAAGGGGGGGGGGATACATTTCATTCCACTTTTTAAATTCTGAGGACTACGAAACAAACAAATGTGTTGGTTTCTTCAACCGTTGAACATATTTTTGTCGGATTCATTTTTTGATAGTTAAGGATTAAAAAAAAATTACTCAAACTTCGTGTATAGGATTAATTTAGGATAAATTTAACGCAAGAATGCGTCGGGCTAGAAAAATCTAACCCAGAGGCAAAAAGAAACGCCTTTTTTCATTCTGTTGTACTGATGCAATATACCCGATCTTGCCATTTCTGCACATAAGATATTTCTTATCAAAACGACAGTATGGACATTGTTACGTCATGCGTTCTTGTCATCCACACGCAAGGTATCTTCTATATCCTTTCGAAAACTCCCAATTAGTTTGGTTTCCGGAGTGACAGCTCAACAATATTTTCAGTGTTTAAGGCGCAGAAAGCTCTTCCTCCACAATGACATTTCATTGGCGCTCTTTGACATGCGTAATGTCGAAATTTGGCGATGTAAGGTCGGAAGCTAAACAAAGCAAAAGGTCAAAATACAACAAAACGGTAAAAACACCACGCTCCACATAAAAGGCTATTTTAGTCGAGTAGAGTATTTTTATTGCAAATTTTGTCATTTGCTAAGTAGTAGGCCTACATATTATGGAGTAATCTTGCCTGATGGAAGTTTAAAGGATTGTAAAGATAGTAATGTGTTTATTGTTACATACTCTGAAAAAGGGAAATAGTGAACAAAAACAGGAACAAACTATTGAGAATTTGCCACATTAAGCGAGTATTTTAAGCTAGCATTTAAAAGATGGCTGTGTGTTATAAAAAAAAAACATCTTATGGCATAAGGCAAACTATTCCTCTCCAATTGGTGAATAAGTGAAAGAGACAGACAGGCGGAGACAGACAGAGAGAGAGAGAGAGAGAGAGAGAGAGAGAAAAGGGTGAGTAGTGCGTAAAATGCAGGTTTTTTTTAAATCCTTTACAAGATTCAAAAAGAAAAAAAATACTCTAAAATACATTACGAGTCGTGAACCGGATAAAGAAACTATAAAAAGCGTGTGTTATAATTTCCTAGATTTAAATAGGACATGTCTCTCTGTAGAGCTGTATCCACCGTAACAGTGTGACCAAAACTTCTAAATATATTTTTTAAAGATTTACTCTTAAGCTCTTTAAAATTTTTCAGCAAAAGCCAACATGTTTTTACAAAAACAAAACTAATTTTTCCGAAATAAAAAAAGTAGGAATGAAATAATCTATACAATTGTTTTAGATTATTTTTAGAAAATTAAAACAAAAACATTTTAAGTCGCACAAAGATGACGAGTCAACTGTTTCTTTTTCTTTTTCAAATCACTGCCTACCAACTCAATAGTCTTAAAGACCATTATGTTTAATGCAACATTTTTACCCAAAGATCCAGACTACGATGTTATACAAGCAATAAATCCTGTGTGAATCTCAACATTGCTTAAAATTATAACACATTTTGTTTGTTTGATCTCAGTGCGATAGAAATTGCTTAATTAAAAGGAAAATAGGATAGAGAAACCATACATTTGTAAAGGACAACGATGACCGTTAAGAAAGCTCTTCTAGATTGGTTTCACTCTTTCCCGGCTTAAACAAGACGGCCGTGTCTTTATCTGTAAATTGGAACACACAGTCGGCCAGCTCTCTGGAGACCACGTGACCTAGGTGCTCGTGAACGTTGTACAAGAAGAAACGGACGTCCTCAGCGTACCGAGAATACCTTGAGTAGGCCTGGGACTGGGAGAAGCACGGGAAGCGGCACGGGTAGACGTAAAGCTTCCACGTCCAGCCCAGAAGACCGCAAAAGTTGAACGTAGCGTGGAGAACCAGGAGAGCAGAGATGAGCTGGAATAGACTTCCGTAAAGAAGCATGACTCTGCGGGCGTCATCCAGTTGGAGATGTGGGTTTGCGCTTCTTGAGGTGTCAGAGCCATCTAGGTAAGGAAAGGAGATCGAACACTGCGTCAAATGTTCCTCTCTTTTCTGCAGTTGTTGAATAAAGAAGGAACAATGGAAGACAAGGTGGTCCTGGAAAGGGATAAGTTTGGCAATATCGGAAAGTTCCTCCAGTTCCACCACCAAAGTATAAACCCGTTTCTGTATCAGCTGGTAGGCTGTGCAGAGCACGGCAATAGAAGCACCACAGACTAGGATCTTACAGAACAGAAAAGTTTTTGTTGTTTTGCCAGAAGACATCGCCTCGGCTGCCGTCTCTCTAGAGATGTCCTGGTAAGTTTTCCTACGAGCGTCTGGCTCAGAGGTCTGGATCTGTTGCAGCAAGTCCAAAGTTTTGTCGATGTTCAAACCACACCAGATTGACGGTGAAAGCTTCCACCATAGCAAGCTCGGAAACAGCAAGACCATGGCAAAAATAAACAACAGAAAACTCATTCTGTAGGAGATGATTGCATTGTAACTTCCAAAGATAACTTTCCGGTTGACGTAGACTTCTCTCTGTGCCACGCCTCTCATGGTTTCTTCAAAGTTTTTATGCGCAATAACCTTTTCATCCTTGCTTTCGTTGCCTGCTCCACGAATAAGTCTGTTGACAACATTGGCGCACACATGATGGGCATAAACCGTCGCAGCACGTTCCAAGCCAAAAGACAGCCAACATTTCGCTGTCAACCACGGCATAATATCAGGGTCTGTGTCCCAAGGCACCTTTTCCTCCTTGTCCAGAAAGTGAGCTTCCATCTTATCCGTCGCCTGTTTCACTAACTTACAATGGTCTCCCACATCACCGTATCCTTTGTTGCAACCGAATTTCTCGAGAAGCTGGTCTGCCTGGCTTGAGTTAAGACTATCCGGCTTCGCGTCTACTGGACTTGAGAACGGAGGTCTTGGGTTGGATTCAAGAGTTGTCACGGCAGGACTCAAGGGCAGTAACCACGTCACTGCAGACAGCAGAAGTAAAAAGAGCCAAGGCCATACACGGAGGCTGTCCACGGATATCCTGGAACTAAACAGAACATTGAGATGCTCCATCCTCACAGAAAGTCTGGACGAAGCAAACACGGACCGGGAATTCCCAGTGTGTGTAAAACTGTAGTCACCTCGCAGCTGTAAAATAATAGTTCAAAATAAAAGGATTATCAACGTTTGCTTAGGTTACCAATTGATGCACAGGTATAAACACTCATGCGTAAAACAACGGGGAAAATATCTATGACGGCTGTGTCACAAACTCTCTAAAAACTAATGTTGATCTATATATCATTGTTCATATTTACCGTTCGCAGGACGTGTTATTAGGCTTGTAATAATAATAAGGATAACAACAATGATAGCAATGACATTATAAGTAGTATACACACGTTTTTACTTTTTCAAAATTTACGAGTATTATCGATAGTTATTGATAATGTATAAGTCTTTAAATTGTAAATATTATCATGGTGTACATCCCGAATGAAACTTGTAGACATTTTCATATCTTGTATTGTAGCGGCTTAGAGCATAACCATGAGCTTGGGATCATATTAGGATTATTCGTCAACAGCAACAACAACAAAGACAATAATAATATTAATAATAATAATAATAATGATAGTAATAATAATAATAATAGCAACAATGATGATGATGATGATGATGATAATAATAATAATAGCAACAATAATTATGATGATGATGATAATAATAATAATAATAATAATAATAATAATAATAATAATAATAATAATAATAATAAATTTTATTATGATTACAATAATGATGTAACTTCTGAAAATTTGCAAGAAAGAAGAGTAGGTATCAAGAGATAAAAAGAAAAGGAGAAAGAAATAGATTGTGTGGATATATAGAGAGACAGGTAGAGAGACATAGACAGCTATACAAAGAGAGAGAGAGAGAGAGGAGGATAGAAAGAAAGAGAAAGGTTACGTGTTTAGGCAATATAGACAGTCAAAAGATAGCACGAAGAGAACAAGAAAAAAAAACCAAGTTAGGCATCCCTGGTGTGCGGTATTTAAAATCATGAGACAACTGATATAAAACAAACTTACTCACGATCTCGGATAACAAAGCCTGAGTAAGTTTATGATGGCTGTGAAGTCACCTCCAGGATGCAGAGTCTGTGATAGAGTGAGCTGTTATAATACACGCCAGGGGAGAAGAAAAGAGTGAGCGAAGAACGTGAGTGCTCAGCACAGGTCGTCGCGCTGGCCAGAGAGAGAGAGAGAGAGAGAGAACGCTGGAATCACGCGCCAAAAACCAAACTAGACCAACAGCCGCGGCCTAGATCTTGATGCAATTACTTAAAAAGCAAATTAGTGGGCGAGCGTCTCTCTCTGTCTCTCTGTCTCTCTGACAAAAATCTTCAGCGTCCACCGGCATGGCAAGCGATGATGGTAGGTCATGATGAAGTTTCTTTATAGTGTTCAGTCGTAGTCTTTTGACTATCTGACTGTTTTGCGTTCAATTTTATTAGAGCGAAGAGAAAGAAATTGCATTGGAAATCTTTGAAGAAGAACCTTAGGGTTGACATGGTGATTATGTTGTGCATTCGTCGCAGCCTTAAGAATAAGCTGCAAGCTTGTTGACCAGAAGTTCATATATAACTTTAACAGTAAACAAACAGTAGCCTTTGTATTTGGTAAGAGATGTGTATTTGTGTGATAGTGGACAATCGGTGACCTGCGAGTTAATAGAACGGTCAGTTGATGTTAAAACCACTAGTTAACTACGTGAAGAAGAGGGTCTCTATAAAGAAACTCTAGAGGCATGTCAGGTGGCACGAGGAATAAAGCGCTATTACAACAAACGAGCATTCATGCTACATTATGTTAGCTCTAGAGGCATGTCAGGTGGCACGAGGAATTAAGCGCTATTACAACAAACGAGCATTCATGCTACATTATGTAAGCTCTAGAGGCATGTCAGGTGGCACGAGGGATAAAGCGCTATTACAACAAACGAGCATTCATGTTACATTATGTTAGCTCTAGCGGCATGTCAGGTGGCACGAGGGATAAAGCGCTATTACTACAAATAATGCTGTCTTGTCCGTCGAACAGGACAATGCATTCATGGTACAATGATTCAAGAACAGACTCAGGCAGTCAGACACGTATAAGAAGAAACAATGAGATGTTAAGTAACCAGAAAACTATGTATCACTCCCAGACACTCAAAACTCTACCATCTGCTGGCCTGACCTGTACACTCGTGTCAGCTCACTCCCAGACACTTCAGTAAATCTGACCTTGAGAAACTATTGTGTACACTTTTAATTATTCATAATACAAAGGAGAAACCAAAGCACGATTGTTCTTATCATCAAAGCAAACACAGCGTAAGCGAAATATACACATTATTCTAAAGGATTCTAAACAGTAGCGGTTTGAAGAGATGTGACCCAACAGTAAAGTGCGCGTGACATTTCAGTTCCTTATTTGGAACAAAGGGCAGCTGCTAGAAGCCAACAGAAACAACTTATAAAATAAATATTTGCTGCCTAGTGGTGATACTGTAAGTGGCGTACAAACAAAACGGACAGACACACCAATCTCACTACACATTTCCGAAACTTATCCTTTAAATATTTGCGTTTTGATTTTATAAAAAAAAACCCGACCAATAGTCTTAAATATCGAATATTTTGTATTTGAGAAAACAGATCTTATTACTCACTGGAAAGTCGGATCTCTGAACGGTTGCCTTAATAAATGGTAGTTATTATTAGCCCTGGATGATAACTACTCGTTTAGTGTTGAAGTTACAGGCACGAGGGATGACATCAGACATCAGTTAGCACTTACAAAATGGCTGCAGTACCACAGTGACTGTATAGTTAACTTGAGGTATGGAGATCTAGAAACTGAAAATATTTCACAGACAAAAATAGTAGTAGTAGTAGTAGTAGTAGTAGTAGTAGTAGTAGTAGTAGTAGTAGTAGTAGAAGTGGTAGTAGTAGTAGAAGTGGTATTAGTAGAAGTAGTAGCAGCAGCAGCAGTAGTAGTAGTAGTAGTAGTAGTGGTAAAGGTAGTTTTAGTAGTAATAGTAGTAGTTGTTGTGCTAGTAGTAACAGTAGTAGTATTGGTAGAAGAAGTAGTAGTAGTTGTAAAAGTAGTAGTAGTGGTGGTAGTAGTGGTAGTAGTAGTGGTAGTAGTAGTAGCAGTAGTAGTAGTAGTAGTAGTAGTAGTAGTAGTAGTAGTAGTGGGAGTAGTAGTAGTAGTAGTAGTAGTAGTGGGAGTAGGACGAGGACGAGAAAGAAGAGTGGTAGTAGTGAGAATATGCTAATATCAGGGTATTTTTTTGTAGAACTCGGCCACCTATGAAAATACGAGAAGCAGCCGCAACGACCCTGTCGAAGGAAAAAGGTCACTGAAGGTCAAATCAGCTAAATAAAGCTAGACGAAATGTCTGCTCGTCATGGTAAGAGCTGTGAGTGGTTGACTCGTAACGCTGCTGCGCTTTTGGCATTTTTTCTCCTCATCACAAAAGGTCTAGTCTGTACCGGAAGTCAGATTGCAGGAGACCACTTGAGTTACTCGAGTCCTGAGTTGTTCCGTTCCCGAAAAAAGCGACAATTGTTTGCTTTCCGGGGCGTTTTTTGTCTGAAGAGGTACAGAGCCCTTACAAACAAAGAAAACAAAGACACGCTTCACGCCAAAGCAATGCACAGAAGTCTTTTAATTATAAGATAAAGCTAGTTGTAAATAACGATCGTTGTATCGTGATACTCATTCCTGTTTTTGTGACAATCTAAAGAGTCAATGTCAAGAGACTCGGCGTCTTGTTGTTCAAAGTACTCGTACACTATGATTGTGAACATGTCTAGATAAGAAATAAAAATCTACAAAACAAACCTAAGAGTCAAAAGCAAAGTACAACTTGACATCTGTAGTATCTTTATATTGTCAAAAATAGCTTAAAAAAAAACCGCAGTTGTCAATAGTTTTAGGCGAATATTTATTGTAATCTGGAATTACCATAATATACAGACTTTTTAAGCCAGGGAGAAGGCAGAAGCTATAAGAAAAAAATGAACAAGTTTCCAACAGTTAACTCAAAGTTAAAAAGAATGAACGTTAAAATTGTAAATACTCGATAAAAAAAACTTTAATCTTTATTAATTTAACGGTCAGCTTTTAGTTTAAATTGCTCTTCTTAAAAAAACTGGACTAGATTTTGAAAGAGTTCGATGACTGAAAATGTGTTGTTTTCTTTATAAGCAAGTCACGTAAAGCTGAATTCTAAACTGAGATATTTTTTTTGCCTTCAAACTAAAGCTTTCAAATCCAAGCTTACATCTTAGCTTGTCGATGACTTTCGCATTACACTTAAGATTATAAAGTTAGATTAGACTGACCGATCTTTTTTACCTGCATCCTTTTTCGGTCTTTATCTACTTTCTACATTAGTATTTAGATCAACTTTTCCCACACACCTCACTGAAATAGAAAAAAATTCTGCGAAGCGAAAATTCTTCAGGACCTGATTAATTTAGGTCTGGAGT
>BMAT01000432.1:48925-61270 GCA_019649035.1 Elysia marginata
TGTACGGTCTCACGTCACGCTTGTGCGGTCTTATGTCACGGCTCCCACTTTAGGTTCGTTGTCAGGTTCGAGGGCTGACAGGCTGTTGTTGTCACCATGGCTTCCCATATTCCCCCAGTCTAGCTTCAGCTTCTCTTTTCGACCTACAACTTTGTCTATAATGACCAACTAAAATGGCATCGCTATTCGAGGTAGCGATGTGGGTCACGCTTCATTATAAACATGTAATTTGAAAGAGAGAGAGAGAGAGAGAGAGAGAGAGAGAGAGAGAGAACATTTCTTTTTTAATACATGTAATGAGGTTCTGTTTTGGTATAATGTTAATAATGTTAGAATCTGTCATGGTTGTTAATAATGTTAGAATCTGTCACGGCGACTGAGCAGCGTTTCTTTTCAATACATTCAGTACATGTAGGCCTAGGCTACTTGTGTAACTTTGTGTTCACTGAATAAACTTGAGTTTGAATTTGAGGCAATAATATTCCTATTCTTTAGTTCGAGCATGACGCCAACTCCAGGGAATGACAGAGATACAGTAAGGTCACCCACGCCTTAAAGTAAAAAAAAAAGTAAAGAGCGTTTTTCTATAGCGCCTAATCCACTAATGTGCTCTAAGCGCTTTACATGTACCTTACTGTCTCGTCATAATGTTATTGCAAACTATTCGCAACCTTTCTGAGAACTCAAAGACCCAAATACTTTTTTGTGTGCGCGACATTTTTGTACTCCGTGTGTTTCTACAGTTTCATTTCGTATCCGTTGATATAGAAACTGTAAACCTAAAGGTTAAAGCTTTCATAAAATTCCAATACACTTAATACCATCACCATGACAAGTCGTCTGCTTTCAAGCGTTAACTATCCTAGACCGTTTTTTCCCTTTATTTTTGTAATCCAATGTGGCAACTAGTTGCATTTTTCGTCACGACTAATATAATTGTTTCTTAAGTCACTTGACACGGTTTTGTTGTAAATTGAAAACTGGCTTTTTCAGTCAAATTTATACTTTTATTTTCAATTGCTCGTTGTTATTTTTGTGTGTGTGCGTGTGGGTGTGTGCTTTTTTTTTGTTTTTTGTTTTTTGTTTTGTTATTTTTTGTTTCTTTTCCTTGGGTTTTGCTTGTTGAAATGTAGTTGCTGAAGTTTTTAGTGTTTTCATTCTGTTTCGGTTTTGTAATGGCATTCATTGATGACTGATTTGTATCGCTATGTTTCGTACCATGAGGAATACGAAAAAAAGATGTATTGCCGGTACTCCATTTCCACTAGTCATCTATGGCATAGAAAACATAGTTATAATGTCGTTTAATGTATTTTATTTTGCCAATTACTCTTTACATAGAAGTGTTTATGGTATAAACTTACGTAAGTGGTTGCTCATCGTGAAGTCTTAAAACAAAGCAAAACAATACGTGCTTTTAAATGGCATTTTCTTGTAAAATAAAAAAAAACAAGTATTGTATGTACTTTTTACAATTACGTGTACGACAATTTCTAAGGTAATTCGAGTAAATTAGCCATAAGTTAGATTTTTTTTACATATATTGAGTTATATTTACCATTTTCGAAAACTCTATTTTTAAGCCCTTCACGAGGATGAAAAAAAAGCTATAACTCTAGCTTGTTCGTGTCTTGGGTCGATTCATTTTGAAAGTGATACAAATATTTGGTTTTAAAAACAGCCAATTGTTTTGCTCCAAGGGCTCTTACTATTATCTTATGTTAGCTTCTTGTGCCTGGTTGCCTTACTTTTTAGTTTATTTTTTATTCAAATGGAACTAATTTTCCTGATGTTTGACCGCTCTTTCTGATGTTGTCTTATCGCTTACGTCTGGTGCTGATAAAAACATCGAAATGCTACGTATAAAATGTAATGAAAAGTGTTCTACTACAGCATTGTTAAACCTTCCATGTTAATGTCAATATTTGATGAAACTGTTAATAGCTCTCTGAGCCTCAGATAGAGCAGGTTCGACGAAGCAATACTTTGTTTAATATATTACATTGCATGGCTATGCCTATTTCTTGTACTCTGAAAAACCATCCTTGAAAAAGTTCACTTTAATAAAAGGCTTAACCCTACATAATTGTTTATTGTTTGTCGCTTTTTTTTTTAGTCCTTAGTAAATTACTGGTGGTGTGAACAAGGTTAACTTGTTCCCAATTTCAGCCTGCAATAAAATAGAAAACTTGTTTAACTTTCCAAGTCTATACTAACACAACGGTTTTTTCAGAAAAAAAAATTAATACCAACAATAACACTAGCGGCAGTATTTAATAGTGCACTATCATAATAATTATTGCCTCATATTAGGGTTGGCCTAAGTTAAATTTTGTCAACACAACGCTCATAATAATGTGCAGTGTTCAAAACGATAGGCACACAGAACAAATTGTGAGAGTAAAGGCGTATAAGAACAAGCTTATAGGATTTATTGCAAATCTTTCTCATGGTGTAAATTATTATTCTTAAATGATATTGCCCCCAACTTGCAAAACGCATACAGACTCTAAACAGCAAGCTGAGTTGTTAAATTTATTATAGGCATCTTTTAAACTTGCACAGGTTTTAAAAGAATACAAGAAAATTGAGATAGGATATTTGAAATTCCAGGTTATTTAATATTATTAGGCACAATGCTCGACTTGTATTAGAAGGTTTCGTATGTAGGCCTACATAATATCCTAGTCCTACCTTTGAACTGTCACGAATTTGTGTTTCTTGCGGTTGGCATTTCTTCAGGTGACTGTTTTGAATAAAGATATAAATTAAAGATTATACTTGGTACCATTGTGTTTGCATTCTAATAGAGATTATATTGCTAAGCAGGTAAAATATACCCAATGCCAGTTTTGAATTCTGTTAGAAAGTATATTACTAAGCAGGTAAAATATACCCAATACCAGTTTGCATTCTGTTTGAGAGTATATTGCTAAGCAGGTAAAATATACCCAATGCCAGTTTTTCATTCTGTTAGAAAGTATACTACTAAGCAGATAAAATATACCCAATACCAGTTTTGCATTCTGTTAGAAAGTATACCAATAAGCAGATAAAATATACCGAATACCAGTTTAAGGTGTGGACGGTTCTCGGTTTCAGTTTCGTGAAGCACACTCTTTTTTTTTTACATTTTATCGATTCAAAGAAACGGTAACCTTTAAATTAACCCAAAATGAAGAAAGTTGACTTCATGAGCCAGCAAAAAGACGGTCTGCATTTATGTGTGTGTGTGTGTGTTATGGGGTGGGGGGGGGGGGGGAGGGGGGGGGGGGGTTTGGGTTTGTGCTGGCACAAGTCATGAGTTTCAGTTTCGCATGGAATGTTATGAATAACGTCACTATTCCTGGACGAGCATTATGAACGAGGCTCTCTGTTGTTAGATCTGAGAACTAGGCCTGATTGTTCCGGTTCCTGAAGTAGCAGTAACCTGGCGCTGAGTGTCAGCATTAATTTATGGTGAAAGTAGAGGTTGTTGCTGTCATTTTTGGTGATTATAACAACGAAAATAAAAATACGAGTTAGAATGTTAATAGCAGTAGAAAGAGAAATAATGATGATGATAAAAAACCTGATGATAATACTTGCAATATTGGCATTGATAATGAGAATGAAAATGGTGATAATGGTGATGATGAGAATGATGATGACGAGGATGAGGAGCAGCAGCAGCAGCAGCAGCAGAATAACAACAGCAACAATAAGATGATGATGATGATGATGATGAAGAAGAAGAAGAAGAAGAAGAAGAAGAAGAAGAAGAAGAAGAAGAAGAAGAAGAAGAAGAAGAAGAAGAAGCTAGAATAATATCATGTCAAAGACAGGGATTTGAAACAAAAATGAGGACCAAATGACGTAGAAGCGAAATGATATGTAAATACGATTTACTTTGCTTATTATTCAGTTGAACTTGGCTAACTTAGCAAAACTTATGGTTTTCTTCCTCTTCAACATATATAAAATCTACTTATAATATCTACTGTCATAACTCAAGTTTTTCCATGCAACACAGCTCGCCAATGACAAAAACTGAGCGCTATACGAGCCTCTGCAGTGATGTGAATTTCTTTAATTTTTCATTAAAAATCAACGGAGAGCGAGAGAAGAAATGGGTACCGGTCTTTAAAGCCTGCACTGAGAATTTGGAAAATCACACGGTAGGGAAGACAAAATGATTGCCATAAGTATGCCGACTTTTTATTTTATTTGCATGAAACAGACTAACCAGTAAACTTATATATAATTATGAAACATTTCTCAATATTGCAGGAACCCTAGATCGTATGGCTCATTTACATTGATATTTATTGAATACCCGGTACTTTTTTTTTATTTATTTTTTTTGTGGTTTTCAGACTTATTTAATGACTTGTGGGCCAGGTTGTCATTCTTATTGTGGGTGGTATTATGTTTGGATCATTGTTGATTAAGCTTTACCCCCCATCAACAACTACCTCGATCTTTCTTTGAACATTTAAGTCCCCTTGGCTATCGAAACTACTGACTTGATTTTGTGGTTACCAAGATCATTGCTTTACAATAAATCATTTTCCTTTTCTCGCCCAAACAATCGGACATTACCTTAGGTTTATTTTTAGAATTTTCCGGGAAATGCATTTTTTATCTTTTTATTTTCTTTGCAGGAGAGCTTGGCGTTTTCTGGGTCAGACCAATATTCAAACCAGTAGAAAATATTGCATACTAGATCTAGCTCTAGACCGTACATAGACAATTTCAAATATATTTTTGAGTTTGGATTCCGTTACAAATGTAGCTGTCTTTGCAAATCTTCTGCAGCTGTTTTTTAATCTATGGTGAAAAGAATACATGTTTGCATTGAAATGTTAAAAAAATTACACAAATCACTATCGATACCAGATCTAATAGTCTATCGATAAAATGCCACGCTTTCTTTATTTCAAAGAAAGAAAAAAATTCAAAGCTAAAACTGAAACTCGACGAAGTACCAGTACTAGGCACACATCTAGAGTCTAGATAGATTATAACACTCACGTAAAGTGCTTTAGAATTTAATTTAGCTCTAGAGATTTAGACGTACAGCTAGAACAAACGAAACGAAGCCCTAAATTCACCACAATGTATTAACACACGGTGTTGATTACTTGATGTCGCCATCATTTTCTACTCTATGATCTAAATCCACGTTTACATCAGAACAAATTAAAAACTGCTTTCTCAGTTTCTGACTGAAAGTTTCTCTAGATCCAACTCAAGAGATCGAGATGTAGATTATAGATAGGTCTAGGTTTATATATCTAGAATGTTGTAGACTTTTTCATTTGGATCTAGAATGCTTTTAAATTGACCTAGATCTAAATCTAGTTATAGATCTTGATCTTGGTGTTGCCTACAGTCAAAATTTGGGCTAGGCATTGAGCCAGGGTAGATACGAAATTATAGATAATTAGGCCTCTAGAAGCCAAGGCTAAGGGCCTAGCTAGCTAGAGTAGAGGGCCGATCTACAGCTACCAACTTGATCTCTGGATACACCGTTGACTTACTCAGAACAAAGCTGTGGCACTAAACAAGCCCAAGGTACAAAACTTTCATTTATTTATAAATTACATTTAGAAAGTGTACTGTAAACTACAAACTAAAGGCCTTGACAGGCAATTTAAAGGAGTAGGGGCCTGTGGACTCTGGTCTTATCTCATCTGTCTTAGAGTAGACTGTATCGAGAGCTAGATATTAAATTGTTATCTAAATTTATGGAGCTAAAAAACCGGCGCTTTTTCGTTTGTTCCCACCCCTGTTGTTTTATAAATACTTGATACTAGTCCAACTAAAAAAATTTGACACTTCTAGAATTGGGAAAATGTTGAATAGATTCTAGACTAAAACCTTTAGGCCTTAATTATTATTATGATGGTTATTGGTTACCTTCGATGCTTAAAAATTTGACTGTCCTGATTAAAATATAGATAGAATCTAGATCTAGTATACATATATCTATTTGTGTTATCTTTTTATATCTCATAAAGTGGTGGGGTGGGAACAAACGAAAAAGGGCTAAAAATCCTTTGAGAATTTGCAAAGTAATAGGCCTAGATCTAGATTCTAGTCTAATACCCAATTTATTTCAATTCAAAATGAAATGAATTTATAAGTCAACCTTTATTTTGCAAGTCTATAGCTAGGCATATATAAAGAATATAAATTGATTTATTATCACTTTGATCTTCAACCAAAGCCCAGGCATGATTTGGCAGCCAGGATCATGGCGGAAACAGATTCATGAGGTCTCTTAGCATTTACTTGAGAGGCCAATTTTTGAAGTGTGTTGAACATAGTCAAATTATACATCATTTTAAAGCTTAGAATGTGTAGATTACAAATATGATAATTTTTTAGCAAGAGGCTATTTTTAGGCGTGAAAATGAAGTTCAAGGTCTTTCACCTGGTCATGCGTCAAAATTTTCTTTTTTGGGCAAACATACCCTTTACATTCAATATTTAGAGAGTTTTTAAGTTACGTTTCCTGAATGCCCCTAGATTAGATTTTTTTTTTTTAAAGAAGTTCTTTTAGTTTTAGCTGTTTCTATCAGCTAGACAGACCCAACACGCTCAATTCCAAAGGTACTTGCATTAAAACCATCCCAACATTATTGACCTACATCCTACAAATAGGCCCTAGTGCAAGATCATATAAATATTGATTCCAGGACATAGGAGGAACTTGAACAAATTGATTGGCAAGTGAGAATTGTTCTTGATCTTAAATGGTCGCCTTCGGCAGGTTTGACTATACTAGCACATTTTTAGTAAAACAGGTAGGATAAGTCATGAAAGAAGCTGTTGAAGAGAAAAACAAAATTGTTGGAGGCTAGAGCTGTAGTGTCACACTGAGTTGAGTAAGTGAATGTATAGATTTAGATAAAAAGGTCTTTGTTAGATAAAAAGGTCTTTGTACAGGTTTCTATGAAAGACTGTCAATTGAAGAAAGAGAAAAAATTTTCAATTTCTGTTTTCAGTTTTGAAATCATATCAACATGTTTGGTCTACATCACAATCGAGAGAGGATGAAGTGTCTCCAGGTACTTGGATTACAAGGACATCCCACAGTTGGTAATTTAATTATGTTGTCATCTTCTTAGTTAAGGGCTTATTCCTAAAACTTTTTTAAACTATACTGGTAAATTCATAATTCGAATCTCTTAAGAATGGAAAAAACAAATTCAAAATCATAGGATTTGAATTATTTATACCTATTATTAAAAAATCAGGTTTTTTCACTTATAGCACAATTTCTTTTGGTCAACTATTAAAAGTAGGACCTTTCTTTCTCACCCTGAACTTGCAGGCAATAAAAAACAAGATGAGTTCATGGACCGTAGAGTCTTTGTGGGTTGTGGCCATGATGATGCTAGCTTTGTGCAGATACACCGTTTATCTTTTAAATCTGTCATGTATGGACTTCAGAAGTGAAACCGATTGAAAACTGGAAAAACAAAAAAACATTTTATAGTCAGCAGTAAACTAAATTTATTAACTTTGAAAAGGACATCAAATGTGACCCTTAGCCAAACAGGAAATAAAAAAATGTTGCTTGTAGAAAATTCAAATTATGAGAAGTTAGAATTATCAGAAATTTGAATATTTCCACTGACAGTGTCACTGTATGATTTTGTTAACTACTAAATGTGGTTCTTGTTTTTTTTCGATGTTTATAAACTGCAGGTTATCTTCAGTTCAAGGGATTGTCGCTAAAAAAAATTTCAAGGTCTAAATAATTTATTCTTGTACTTTGATTCAGACGTTGTCTTTTCACGCAGGCTTATTATGTAACATTCATCTTTGGAAGGATTTACAATGCTTTTTAAGTTATTGCTGCATAAGGGATGTACCTGATTTTAGTTTATTTTCCCGGTCCTTTTCATTATTTGAATGGATGTCAATATTGCATTGTTTTTCCCCAGATGAAATCAAGTCAGCGTATAAAAAACAAGCCCTGAAATATCATCCTGACAAAGTAGGAATAATTAAATAATAAATCGTTTTTTATACAGTCAAAATCATCTTTTTTTTTTTTACTTCTTCTCTTCTTCTTTTTCTGTAACTTGTTTTTCTTCTCCGCGTTCTTCTTCATGGTCCTTTTGTTCTTCTCCCTTGTCATCATAATTGAACACTCTCATGGTTAGGCTGAAACAGTCGCAAGTTGAACATTTTAATTTTGAGAAAAATGCCATTTAAGGTAGATCAACTATTCTTCTTTGTCTCAATATTTAAAATCACAATATTTGCTAACATTTTTCCACAAACTTTTGATAATTTAATGCAACTTGTTTATACTCGGAAGCTCAGGAAACGCCTATCACAGGCTCACCACGTAAACTCTGTGATTCATTCACACTGGTTGTGAGATGGCCTACTTTCTTTTCAGTTTTTGTATGCTTTTAAAAATCGTTTTAAATCATCTTTCTCTGGTATTGTGACAGTATTAATGTCAAGTATTATTACTTACATCACATATCAAGTTTTATGTTAAACATTACTTTTCTCATTTATAAGCAAAAACAAAAATATATTTTTCCCTTTTCTTTTTTTTTTTTAAACTTTATATTAAACAAAAATCTCTACATAAGGTCATAGGAACATGGAATAACTTCAAACAGTTTAGAGTGTGAAGAAACGCAGCAACTGCCATGTAAATATAGAAAATAGTTGAGCTTTGAACTGTAACATCTGACATTGGACTGATGCCATGACAAAATCTTCTTTCTTTACTTTTGTCTTAAACCAGAACTCTAGCCCAAATGCAACAGAGAAATTCCAACAGATACACGCTGCATACAAATACCTCACAGAGGGTGAGTCATATTTTGAAAAAACGTCTTGATTTTAAAAAATTTGTTTTGTCGTTTCTTTTTAAACAGAAAATTTCAACAACAATAAAGCTGGACTTGCTAGGAATAGAAGAAAAAAACTAGCTATTTTGTATTTAGGCATATAGATGCTTCTACTAAGTTCTAGTGCTAGTAGTTATGGAGATTAACACTTCAACTGTTGTAAGTTTAGAATGATTATTGATAGAGTATAATTTCCTAGAAGTGTAACAGAGCGTGTTATTCTAATGCAGTTATTATGTTTATTTCAAAATCTTTTATTGATGAACTCCTTTTGCATTCCCAGGAGAAAAATGTTTTGAACACTTGGACGAGGAGGACAGTATTTTGGTAAGTGTCAGTTTGTTTTTGTGTGATGCTTTACGTTAAGGCTCCTAAAAAGTTTTGGTCAGTTGACTATTATTATTTAATCTTTTATTTGTGTTTTGTTTTGTATGTGGTTGGTTTTTTTTTATATTTTTTTTCTTTTTTGTTTGGTGAGTTTCTATTCGGTAGAGAAATTGTATACGTTTTTAGCATAAATTGAAAAAAAAAAATTTTTTTTGCCCGTTTGAGCAATGTTGTTTTTTTTTAGTGGCAACGCGCTTATTCCAATTTTTGCAGGAACTCCGATTTTAAACTTAAATTAATTTAAGCAGTAATCTTTAGCCCGTAATGCAAGAAATTTGAAAATAATTGAGACTGATCTTTGAAAGTATAAATCACCCAAACCTGGGATGTAAAAGAAAATCAAACACAAACTTTTGGTTTGTAGAGCTGTGAAGGCACTATTTCAGAGTTGTATCTACATTTTTTGTTCAATGCCAAATAGAGCACAATATAGAGGTGTTTAAATTTTCCTGCTTTTTGTGCATAAGTTACTTGCATCTCTGTAAATAAACTTTTTTACTTTTGATATCTTTTTGTTGCTGTGGTACCAGTCACCGAGTCATTGGTTTACAAGTTTATAAAAAAAAGGAGCATTTCTCAACAACAGTTGGTTTTTTTTGCGTTGCCTCTAGAAGTATCTAACATTTTCTACAATTTATTAAGTGTAGCCTTTTCCCTGCAAAATGAGTTCACTCACGCTGATGTTCAGGTTGGGAAAATTAGACCTTTTCGGACAAAAGTTCTTGTCTTTGCTTAAGTCTTTCAGGACATACATTGAAATTTATGGTGTATTGCTTAATATACGGATATTAAAACATTGAAATTGAATAAATAAATATGTATAGAGTCCTCCACCGCTGACGGCAGTCTCATGACTTTACATATTTACCTCAGCAGGACTATACACACCAAAGCCAATTCAACTCATATTTCTGAGCATAACAGTACCGCAGCCTGTTAGGCCTGTTAGGCGCTCAAATACTATCATTCCACAAATTTCAAGCACTGTCTTTAGCCAGTTACCCGTAACACAGGTTGATGGATTGGGGAAGTTAGGGTAAATTGCTTTCCCAAGGCAATCGCAACATGACGTGGTCAGGAATCAAAGCCACAGCCTGCAGATGTCAAGTCCGACGCACTAACCACTCTGCCACGCTGCCCGTGACTGAAAGTATCAAAAACAATCGTGCAATGTGTATATATTCATTATTTGAATTTTTTAAGCGTCCCAGATATACCAGTAATGCATGATTGTAGGGTTTTTTTATCGGTGTGCCATATAGTAGAGAAAGAGGGTTTTTAAAGGAGCGACCTCTTAGTGAACAGAAACACAACAAGAAGCTAATTCACACAACACTCACAGAATCATAGTGTCTTGGCTCTACACAGCAATGACACAGCCGCTCATATTTTCGTTTTTGTTTCTGTTTTCAGATACATATATTTAAATCTTGGTTTCCATGGATGTTCAGAGATGAAGGTTAGTTTAAACAGCTTTTTCTTCTTTCTTAGCCTTCAAGTAATATGTCTGATTGTGTGTGTGCCCTGTGTGCAATTTACGTGTCGAAGCATGTGAATGTGAATTCCAGTACATTAATTTTCCTTCTACAGTATTTTTATGTCATTTATAAAGATGTTATGCGCATAGAGCATTCTTTTTGAATGGGTTCAGCTACAGACTTGTATGCTAGAGCGCAATGCGCACTATCAATTCTTTTTGTTATTATTATTACAAGAAATATAATAACAGTGTATAGATAAATTAACAGGTTTTTTCTAGAAATTGAATATCTTTTCCATATGTTTAAGAACAAATAACATTTCAAGGTCTCAAAAGTGATACGTTGGGTCATTTACACCTGGTGGAGTATTTTATTTCATTAGATATCTCCCTTCCTTTATCTTCACAACAAGACTGTTTTTTTGTTTTTGTAAGTCTTTCAATCAAATTTTCTACACAACTCTAGAGAGACACCAGATACTGTTCTTGACCTGTCGCAGGCTTGGTACATCTGGTGGGCTGTTGGGATACTAATGTCAAAGCCTGGGTGTTGTAGAGGTACAAAAACAAAACAACTGCTGATTAGAATGGCTGTGCCTCCTAGTGCAGCTGGGTTTCCTCGCTTTCAAAACAAAAATTGCGTAGTTTTTTGTATAAACAAGTTGGGTTCAATAGTCTGCACTGGAAATAAAACTGCTAGAAAATCTCAGTTGACTATACACATATATACATATATATACCATGTAATTTTATATCACTTTCCTGTTTTGGGACCATAAAAGTTGTATCTTATCTTTTACTGTGTAAAGCAATCTTTTAATCACTTCCTCCTCTCATATCCCAGACAAAGCAATCTTATCATCACTTCCTTCTCTCATGTCCCAGATGAAGCAATCTTATCATCACTTCCTCCTCTCATGTCCCAGATTCCCGACCGCAGTCACCTGACGACTTCCGCTACAGACACTTTTCTCATAGTCATGATCGCTACTGGGACTCCTCCCCAGAATCAGAGGGGGGTCGTTTCCGCTCCAGGAGCTCTGCGAGTCCACCTCCCAACTCTGGCCCGTTTCGTCCCAACTACAGCCACTTTTATGGTGAGGACGACTTTGTACCGCCTCAGAACCAAAGACGCGGATATCCTTACAAAGAAGAAGAGACGGGTAACACCAA
This sequence comes from Elysia marginata, assembly GCA_019649035.1. Lineage (NCBI taxonomy): Eukaryota > Metazoa > Mollusca > Gastropoda > Plakobranchidae > Elysia > Elysia marginata. The sequence continues at coordinate 60,833 of BMAT01000432.1, forward strand.
CTTCAGAGGTCGGACCTTTCACACGTCAAGACCTTCAGAGTCTGGCGCTAGCCAGCATTTCAGGCAACAAGCAAACTTCACGGAGAGTAACCAGGAACACGGCCAATACTTCAGAGAAAACACAAAGACATCCAAGAAGAGTAGGAGAAAGGCCCAAAAACGAGCTAACTATGAGGAAGCTGATGAAAGTGAGTAATGCTTTTCCTGTCGGTTGATAATAATGATAATTTATTCATCTTTTTTCCTGACATTTTTTCACAGACGTGGTCACAACTAAACTATTATAATTAAGTTAAATAAAAATTTATATTGAGGTCTTTAGAAACTAGAAGATTTTCTTTCCTTTCCCTGGTGATTTTACCTCTTCAAAGCATGAGGAGCTGATGAAAAAACAGAGTCCAAGAAAGGCTTACCACCCCAGCTTGACCCCATACCCCC